>SNQJ01S0226302.1:0-14621 GCA_010110895.2 Picea sitchensis | reverse complement strand
TTGCAAATATTTGTCAAGGTATTCTCCAAGATCTTATTAAAAGCTTCCATTGTTCCATTTTACTGAGGGTGATATGGGGTACTCTTGTGATGATGAATCTGGAACTCCTCAGTTAATGATGAAATTTTCTTGTTCAGAAAGTGCGTACCATGATCAATAAGTAATATACGTGGACATCCAACCTCGTGACTACATACTTGAACAAAAATTGTGCAAGAGTATCCGTAGTACAATCTGTAATTGGGGTTGCTTCCGCCCATCGTTTCAAATACTCTGTCACAGTGATGATGTACCTTTCTCCTGATCTTCTTGCTTGTGGTTTTATTGGACCTACAAATTCTATGGCCCATTTCTCAAATTCTTGCAACGTAACCCATGGATTCAAAGGCATTTTGTCCCTCCTAGATGTCTATCCCACTCTTTGGCATACATCGCATAATTGATAATACTCCTTCACATATTGGTTCAGTGAAGGCCACCAAATCCCTGTGCGCAAAACCTTATGTGCAGTTTCTCTCCTTGCATAATGTCTTCCATCAATTCCATCATGCACTTCTTCAAGTATCATCGACCTTTTCGTGTTCCAGCACACACCATCTCAATATTCCATCTGCACCCAACTTGTATAAATTCCTTGCAATCAACTAATAATTTATTTCTTTCACTACTAGTTGTTTCTTCTACGCTACGATCATCTCGGATGGAGCCATGCCTGTGCTTAGAAACCGTACAATGTCTGAGAAGTAATCATCCACCATCCTTACAACAAATAACTATGCATTTGGGAAGTTTTCATCTATATTTCTTGCATCTTCTCTTGAGAATATGCGCGACAAATGATATGGTCCTGCATTCATCTTCCTTGGTTTCACTAAAACCTCAAAGTAATATTCTTGAAATAATAATAGCCACTTTCATATTCTCCCCCCCAACACTCGCTTGTTGACTAAGTACTTTAATGCAAAATGGTATGTATACATCATAAAGTGAGACCCAAATAGATAATGCTTGAATTTTTATAGTGCATAGACTATTTCCAATCCTTCTCATTTTGTGGTTCTATAGTTCTTCTCCTCTATAGACAACTTCTTTCTTTTGAAAGAAATTGTATAATATATATCTCCTTCCCTTGGTTGGGATAGCACTTCTCCCAATGATATGGACATTTCATCTATGTGTACATGGAACTCCTTATTCCAATATGAAAAAATTAAAATCGGTCCTGTTACCAGTTTATGTTTCAAGGTGTCCAACCCCTTTTGACAGTCTTCATTCCATTGAAACTTCACTTCCTTCTTTAATAACGTTTGCATCAATGTTGTGATTTGCGTATATCCCTTGATAAATTTCCTGTAATAACCTACATGATCCAATGTTTCCCTCAACTGTCTCACTAATGTAGGTGGTTCTAACTCTAAAATGACTGTGATTTTAGTTGGTTCTATTAATATTCCCTGTTTGCACACTACATTTCCCAACAGAATTCTAAACAATGCGCAAAAAATATACTTCTTCAAGTTCAACGAAATATGACATTGCCTTCACTTATCCAATATAAGCCTAAGAACTTGTATATGGTCCTTTAGTAGACTGAACACCATCCAATCATCCAAGTAGACTTCTAGAAACTTATGGATGAAATCCTTAAATGATGCAACCAATACCCTGAAAAACACTGTTGGGACATTCTTTAATCCAAATGGCATAATTGTATACTGATAATGCCCCCATTTCATCACAAAAGTGGTCTTGTGTCAGTCCTCTTGTGCAATTCTTATTTGATCGTACCTCAAGAATCCATCTGTGAAAGAGTAAGTTTCCCGGCCTCCTATGTTTTCCAGTACCTGATCTGTGAATGGTGTTGGAAATGGGTCATGTAAGAATGTGTCATTCAAATTTCTTAGATATATGAAGATCCTAATTACTCCTATATTATTTTACTGTACCACCATTGGATTGATCCACTCAAAATCTTGTACTAGTTCAATGATTCCTACATCCAACATCTTGTCCATTTCAGCCTTCACTTTCTACTTGTACTTTGGATTTATCCTGTAATGGCTATGGCACACTATATTAGCTCCTAGTTTCAGTGGAATATTCATCTTTCCTAAGTATATTGTTATTCCCTTTATCTATGAAAATGTCATTGGGAATAGGTCCTGGTATTCTCGTAGTAAATCTGCAATCTTCTCAACTATATCATCATTCCAATAATATCCTATCTGCACAAACTTGGGATTCTCTGTCTTAGTAATTTTTACCTTCTACGTCTTTATAGGCTGTGTATATGTAGTGGATTCAAGCTCTAGCCCTTCTAAGACTCATTCTCCTATTATCTCTAGTACTTGTACATTCCTGGGATCCTCTTCATCATATTCTTCCTTAGCCGCATTATAGCATTCTAGTAGCTCATGAACAATCATCTTGGCTCTATGCACATTGGATTCCAGTACCACCTCCATCATCTCTTCTTCCAAGAAGATATTTGTTCGAATTGTCTGTAGAGAGATTCATGTTCAAATGTAAACGTGATTTTGAACCTCTGTACCCATTCTTTCCATCTTGTTGTCTCCCTGTGCATTTCCAATTCCAAATACCATTTCTTCAGAATTGTATCTAGTGTGTGTATAAATCTATGAATCCACTCAGTTTCTGGTACTAAACTCCATAAATCCCTGAACTTTTCAACATGACTCGTTGGATCACTCTCCCCTATATATTTTTTCTTTCTCTATTCCAAACCTTATTTTCATTAGTCTATTGCACCATGGCCAGTCTTTCATTCCCTCTTTGTGTGCAACCAACCATATGGTTGTAGTCATTTTCAAATGGTTACAAGAATTCAGCATATTCAAAACACCGATTAGTTCATTCATGGCCCAAAACTTCATTTCCAAAAATCAAAAACTATACAACTGGTTATAAAATCAACATCTGATTAGAATATAAAGGAATTGCGTGCACGTGCGCCAGTCGAAAATGCAGGGAAAGCGCACATGTGCCCGATGCACGATTGTGGATGCAAAAAGCCACGCACACCTCAGAACGACACATTATGATTTTGGTCAGCCTCCCACCCACTTATGGTTTAGCTCCAAAGTCGATTTGACCCCCAAATCCGAGTTGAATCCGAGTGGGAGGCTCATCAAAGACCTAAAGGTGCCCTAAAGGGCCCCTTGTTCATTATAAATACCGATTGGATAATGCCTCAAATATTTTCTATAAAAAGAGGCCATGGGTGCACTATATTTCCAAGAATCTATTTGTATTGTTATGCTGCCTCTATTCTCCTGCAAGGAACCTCTTTCCTCATTGGAGTATACAAGCACTATTTCATTGGGCTATTCACATCACCTCTTGAGTGAATGAGCTTTGGATTTGTTCACCATTTCCTTTTAGTTTTCTATTTGTAAGAAGAGCCCTCTCATTGGGGGTTCAAGATCCCTCCCTTAGAGGAAGAGGGGACCCATAAGTATCCATTTCTCTTTGGTGTTTTCCCACTAATACAATCTATCCATTGGTGGCATGAATATTGGTCAATTATTTGGTTAATTTTGTTCTAATTCCCTTATGCACTTTAGTTTAGTTTCTTTAATTGTTGTTAGCTTAGTTGTTTGTTTATTTCTTGTGCTTAAAATTTCTAACTCTTGCACTAACTTATGTCCTGTCCAACTAACCTAACTAGACTTGCAAGTGTCCCTCTTTTTCTCATTTAGGTGATGAAAAGGATACAACTGATTGGTGACTCCGTTGGGGATAGGTATCAATTTCCTCCCCATTTGGGTTGTTTGAGCACTTCTTTTTTATTTATTTGACTTGCAGGGATCATAACCAGCCCAAGCCTGCCTGCAAAAAGCTAAATTCAGAGCTAAGATAGGAGAATTTCATTCGAAATTTTCTTCTTGGTTGTGTATCAGAAAGTGCGTAGGTCTTTTTAGCCCATAGGCGTGGCTTCTGAGCACGTGTGGAAAGAGAACTTTGTTCCTTAGTGCATTCTGTGCATGTGCGCAACACATCATTTTTTATCTATGCATTAGCACCACATGCACCTCTATCTACTCCGTGACCTGTGCATCTGTCCTGAAATTCAAAATTGTAAAGGTTTTTTTGTGATGTTTTGAAGGCCCATAGCCTTCTAAATATTGATTCTATGCTATTTGTAATATGCACCACACTTATATTCCCTCTCCACATGAAGGGTTAGTCAAAACATAGGCAGTTACGGGATTAAAATCCATATTTCCCCTCTTTTTTCTTTCATTTTATCACATGGATGGCTTGCTTTGATTGTAGAAGTTAAGTTGGAATCATTCAATATCACATATATAAACACTTGCATCGGGACCAGAAATCAAACTTAAATCGTAGAGTATGCTCTTCTCTTGTACCATAGAGCGATCTTGAGAATCAGAAAAATGATTGAGGGAAGATTTCATCTCCCTTAAAGACAAAATATTTAGGAGAGGACAACAACCCCCTTGGGACTTCTCTTAGTTTTTTTTCAAACATCTTAAATTTGTAAGGTCCCATACATGCCCACATGCTACAAAGATAGGATAGTTTTGAAGCGACTTTCTTAGTTTACATCACTAGGGAATTTTAAAGATTATTGTAATGGGCCCATACATGCCCACATGTCCACAATCTAGGATAGTCTCTTGAATATTTCTTACATTAAATCACATTAGGGAGTTAAAGGATTGGTAAGGACCCAGATGTCCACATGCTAGTTCTCTAGGGACTTTAAAATTCCGCAAGGTTGTACCAATGGAATCTAGTAAGATAGGTAATCAATACTTGTAAGGACCACATGAAGTCCACATGCTACAAGGTGACACCTAACTTATTAAAAATTTGGCACATTTGATCACTTGCTCACGCACAAGTCACTACTCACTCACATAGTTTCCTCTAGAATCATGGAGGTTGAAGTAAGTTTCCCCCAAAGGGATTCTGAAACACCCCACCCTTTTCTTGAAGGTACTATCCACTCCCACTTAATTCAAACGAGATTGGTTCACACCCCCAATCTCACAAACAACCACATCTAAATTTTTTATAAAAACTCATTAAGTTTTCCTCCACAGGTGGCGCCAAATTTTTTTTTTTATTCTAGGTAGGATCTCAGGGATAGGCATCCAAAAAACTCCTTGTTATCTAGTTCTAACATCTTCAAACATTAGAATTTGTCCAATAGGGAACTTTAAATCCTCCAAGTCAAATGTTCCTAACAACATAAGGCGGTGAGATACCTGTGAAGGGTCAAAGGCTGAGGTCTAGTTGTTATGTGCATCCCCCCTTCAGGCACCCACCTCTTGGATGGGATCCATCCTATGACCCATTTCTGAGGCCGAAAATCTAAATGCCACACTTTGACTGAGGTACCTAGTGACCTAATTTCAGGACATCTACCCAGGTGGAAATTATGGGCTGCAATTGCACCTTGATCGGATTTTGTGTAGCTATTGGGAAATATTGCCATCTCTTTCAGGATATGCACCCTCTACCCCTCATTATAACTGATTGTTTCATCCTTCCCTAGTTCCTCTTCCAGTGGCTTTAGACCCCACTGTTGAGTTCTATTGAAAGGTCCAGTGTTGTTTGAGAGGAAGGAATTTACATCTTTTAGGACACAAGCATTTGTTTTCTTTATTCTCCCATGTGGACAAAATCCACCTACCCACCTATATGCTTCTTTATCAAAATTGATTTATGTATGATTCTCTTGTGATTACAAACGATCGTGAGATATATTTTGAAGGTCCAAGTTATACAAAGTCTCTTGTTCATTTATTTCTCTCCTCACCATTTGCACACATTCACTTAGCTAGTCGGACATCATAGGGGACCCACAAAATCCCCTTCGTTCCAAACGCTTGCTAAATATCCCTTCTTTTCTAGGGGGGTTTCCTAGTCTTTCCACCTCATCAGCTCAACCCTCTCACACCCCTCTGAGTTCTACACTCTTGGGATCAAATTTGCTTGGTTCCACTTTACTTGGGTCCATTACCCAAGGCCAACCATCCACTATCTCTCCTTTAAAAGGAAGCGGGGGGGAAACTTCTTCCCAAGGGGGAAGCAAAACCCCACTTAACCCCCCTCACGGGTCAGGTACACAAACCACTCACACCATGGCTGGAAATAACCCTCCACTGCCACTCCAGATGACATACTTGGCTTCCCTCAACATACCGGATTTGAGTAAGCTCACTAACGATCCTATATTGCATGACCCCACATGGCCTGCAATGCCCCCAAAACTACCTTCAGACATCCCTAAGTTCAAAGGAAAGGCAGGAGACAATCCTGCCAACCATGTCATGACCTTCCACTTATGGTGCTCTTCAAATAGCATCATGGATGACTCTGTTCGATTAAGGTTATTCTAGCGCACACTCACTAGCCCATCAACCAAGTGGTATGTAGACGAAAAATCTGGGTCCCATGTGACTTTTGAATCTTTGGCCAAAGCATTTTTTACCTTCTTTCAACTACCAATACGCCATGACAATGGTCTCGAACTACTCTCCGAGTTTAAATAAACCTCAGCCACACATATCGCTGACCACATTAACGAATGGCATCGACAACATAGTTTATGTAAAGCAGAAACCACCAAACATAAATGCCTTGATTGGTTTCTCCGATCACTCATCTCCCTCCTTGCCAAAGATGTGGCCTCCACTTTCCCCCAATTTGAAGAGGAAGCCATCATCAAGGCTCAACGGTATGAAATCATTTATGTGTATTTGGGATACTTATATACGGTTCTGCCTGATGTCCCAAGACTCGTACCATTCGGCCAAGACAAACCTGGGATGTCTCACTCAGTGGATGGATTGATTGGTACCAAAACACACCACAACCCGTACATCCAACCACCACCCATGTATGGTACACCCCAACATCCACTAGTATATGGAGAAAACCCTTATTTCCCTCCTCCCCCTTACCAGTAGCCATACCTTTTTGTATCCCCTCCACCTACAAGTGGACCCGCATCAACACCCATGATGCACCCGACTGTACAACTAAGTTCTAGTACCCCCTCTACCTTAGCTTACACCCTGAGCAAAAGTGAAAGCATCATGAATCCCTATGTACCATACAAATCATTGCCACAAAGTAATCTGTACTTTCCCTTTCTTGTTCCTCCACAACACATGGCTCCACCACATGGACAACCACACGTCGGGGTTAACTTTGTTCAGCCCTCTCCCATTCAATAATTTCAAAATTTTGAAGAACTGACTATGGAAAATCCAACCCATCAGTCGAATAATTCCAAAAATAAAGGAAAAAACCAAAACAATAATAACCTAGGACCAAGGGGAAATAACCCCCAACAGAACCAACCTACTGGGGGAAACCACAACCAGGGGAACCAGAACCCTCAAGGGGGAAATAACAACAAAATTCAAGGGAATAATAACAAAAACCTCCGGAAAAAATTTCATTGTGCCCTTTACGGTGAGTATGGCCATTATACCCACCATTTCCCCCAAATTTTTTACTTTAAATGGATGAAATAATCTGTGAACAATCCACGCCCCCCAACACCGCCTGCCCCTTAGCAGGCCCCACAATAGTATGTGAAAAAACCACCCCCTACGGTGTTGCAAAACCCTATTCCACACCAAGGTGTGATAAACACCCAGTAGGAGATGCACCCTTCCCCACCATAGATGGGACCGTATCAAAACCCTAGGACTCCTGCAGATCACACTATCCTCCTCACTAGTGAAGAGGAAATTCTTCTACAAATGTGCAATCGTCAATACAATGCACCCCCTGAATCTACTCCCACCACTTTAGAAATAGTTCCAGTTACAACAGGACCACCTATGATGATTCCACGCCCTAACACTAAAACCCCCCTTCAGATTCCTCGCATCCCATTACGAAGGAATGTCAAGAACCCTCAGGCTAGGGCAGCACACAATTACAGTTTGGTCGATGACTTGGTCCAGTCCCCTGCCGCCATGTCAGTCTTGGAAGTCCTTCAATCCTATCCCACTCAACATAAGTCATTACTCTCCACCTTGGGGGAAGATGACCCTACTGATACTAGACTCATCACATTTGATCTAGATTGTGGGGAACCCCATCTCCCCACTTTGCTAGCTTTTCATATACCAGTCAAAATTCGGAACATCGCAATTCACCGATGCATCATCGACGAAGGTGCATCCACATGCATCATGTCCAAAACTGTCTGGAATAAACTCGGCTCTCCCAAGCTAATACTATCCGCCATCACTTTGAGAGCTTATGATGGATGACCATCCTCTCCTGAAGGGCTCTTTCAAAATGTCCCCATTGAACTCGAGGGAAAAACCATCCTTATTGACATTGAAGTTATGGAAAAACCATCTCCCCTGAGTTCAACTTATTTTCACACTATGCGAGAAAGAAGGACACCCCACCAATCGATGTCCCTCTCTCCCTGAGTTATGCAATTTAATCCGACTTCCTTGAGCAACCACACCACTCGTCACTACACCCAATGCACCTAGTGCTACCACCACATCTCTGACTATAGGTAACACAAGTTTGTGAACCAAATTAGCATGTGCCATTTGTTCATATAAAGGCCATTACACCCACCATTTCCCTATACTACCTCAATTTCGACAGACGCTAACGATAGTACGCCAAAGCTTTCTGCAAGAGTCCCCCCCATCCACGTCATCAAGTAGTCTTGTCACCGAAATCCACTATGTCATGACCTCGACCAACGAACAGATGAGAATCCCTTTCTCTCTCTTTTAATCACTGGATCATTTCACATACCAATGTCCTATGATCATCGAATACAAGAATCGCCAAATGGCCCTTATTCAAAATCCTACACCCCCCCCACCTCCAAAGGTACCGATAGTTACCGCTACTCCATCCCCCGACATCACTCATATTATCTCTCTTGAGCCTGGGGCACTCCCCACTCCTCCATGGTTCATGGATATCCTATATGAGGATTTTCCCCCAAATCCCCCCAATTCTCCAATACATTTCCCCACAGAAATCTTGCGCCCGACTACAATTTTTAACCCATAGTATCTTGATAATTGGTTCATGTCAGGCAAACCATCGCAACCTTCTTGTGCCACCCCCTCTACATATTCACCTCTATAAGACAACCACATGGTGACAGACACCAATGTTACTCGCCTGGATCCCCTATATTCTCGCCAGTTCCACTGCGACGAAGACATCCTCGAGGAATTAACTACCCCCGATTGCACATGGAATGCGCTCCATCACAAAGCAATCTTTCTCTTGTAGAAATCCTTTGATCCACTTAGCCAAGACTCCATATGCGCAATCAAAACTAAGGATTTCATCCCATCTAGGCATATAGACTGGTTCAACAATCCTATCCCTGCCCTTGATGCTTTTCAAGAAGGAAACATGGTCAACATTTCCCCCACTTGCAAAATCGATATTTCCATTAAACCTAGAATTGTAGAAGACATCACCATCGACAATGCATGCTCTCCTGAAAAAATTATAGCTTACAAAACTGTCTTCCAGGAATACCAGGACATTTTTAGCTGGTCATACACAGAGACGCCCGACCTTGATCCTTCTATTGTCAAACATCGTATAGACACATGGCCTGATATCACACCTGTACGACAAAATCAATGACCATTACACCCATCAAAAGAGACGACCATCAAAGAAAAAATCGAAAGATTATGTGTTGTTGGGTTCATATACCCCATCGCATATACGTTGTGGGTCTCCAACCCCATCCCTGTCAACAAAAAATAGGGCACTATTCACGTCTGCACTGACTTTCATGATCTCAATCATGCCTGTCCCAAAGACAATTTCCAAACTCCCTTCATCGACCAAACTATTGATCATTATGCCAGCCACAAAGCCTTGTCCTTTATGGATGGTTTCTCTGGCTACAATCAAATTCAGATTCATCCTGCAAACTAGTACAAAACCGCATTCACTACCCCATGGGGTACTTTTTCATATTGTGTCATGCCTTTTGGCCTCAAGAATGCCGGTGCGACATTCCAATGGGCCATGTCATATTTTTTTCATGATCTGGCTCACATCATCCTTGCCTACTTAGATGATCTCACCACTTGATCTACGAAACACACTCAACATATAGCTCACTTACGCGTCGTTTTTCACAGGTGTCATCAGTACAATATCCCCTTAAACCTCCTCAAGTGCGTATTTTGTGTCACCATTGGATGCCTCCTTGGGTTCATCATTTCCCAATGCGGAATCACCATTGACACCCTTACCAAACCATCACCAAAATTCCACCACCTCGGAATTTACACCAATTACAAAGCCTACAAGGCAAATCCAAATTTCAAGCCTGCTTTGTCCCCAATTACGCCACTCGTGCACATGGTTTCATTTGCCTATTGCATCACGATATCCCATTCCAATGGGATAAACATGCCCAAACCAATTTTGATGATTTAAAAGCGACGCTCTCCAATGCCCCTTTGATTAGTCCACTTGACTATAATCACGACTATATCCTCTACTTATCAGCCTCAACCGTCTCAGTGGTAGGAGTTCTCGTCCAATTAGGGGATGATGGTCGTGATCATGTAATTTACTATATCAGTAAAAATATTTCAAGACCACCCCTGAAGTACAATCATGAAGAGAAACTCGCCCTTGTAGTTGTCCTCGCCCTCCAGAAACTATGCCATTACATCATGCTTCACAGTACCAAAGTCTTGGAATATTCCAACCCCATGCAATACTTGCTCAGTCGTCGACAAATTAACAGTAAATTTTCTAGATTGATCATCATCCTTCAAGAGTACGACCTCAAATTTTCAACACCCAAGAGAAAGAAATCCCTCATCCTCACCGAACTCATTACGACATTTCCCTCAGATACTACCAGTTCACCTGTCATTACCGAATTCCCCGACTAACACCTCTTTTACATCCCCTTGGATGATCCCTGGTATGATGATATCCTCGTCTACCTCCAAACACAGAATTTTGGGCCTCACCTCTCCAAGGACGATCTTCGATGTATTCTCCATCAGCCCCCTCAATATATCATGATCGGTGATATTTTATATCGACGAGGGGTTGACACCATACTCCGTCGATGTTTGACCATCGACGAAGCTAACAGAGTTCTGAATGATTGCCACAGTGATGCTTACGGTGGTCACCTCTCAGGGATGTTCACTACCCAGAAAATCATTCGAGCGGGATACTTCTAGCCCACATTGTTTCACGACTCTATCCATGCTTTGAAACAGTGTGACAAATGCCATCTTTATGCCCACAAATCACGAGCACCACCCACTCTTCTACACCCCGTCATCACTATCGTCCCCTTTTGAAAATGGGGCATTGACTTCATGACTTTCAACCCTCCGTCTAGAAATGGACACAAATAAATTATCGTGGCAGTCGATTACTTCACTAAATGGATCGAAGCCATGCCCACCTTCAACAAAACCACTGACACTGCAACACATTTCTTCTTTAATCACGTCATTTCCCGCTTCGTCATCTCATTACAATTAGTCTCCGATCATGGAAAACACTTCGAGAACAAGCTCTTTGTCAAGATTTCCTCCAAATTAGGTTTCTCTCATGAGTTCGCCTCCCCCTACTACCCTGAGTCCAACGAACAGGTAGAGGCAGTCAACAGGGTCCTTAAAACCATGTTGCAACGTACTTTCAACAAACATAATACCAATTGGCATCATATGTTGTTTTCATCACTATGGTATTATCGCACGATAGTCAAAACTACCACTGGTTTTACAGCCTTCCATCTCGTCCATGGGGTCGAAGCCACTCTCCCCATTGAGTGTGAAATTCCCACCTTATGCACCGCTATTGAGATTTTACCTGACACTACTCCAATGGAGTAGTGCTTGTTGAACTTAGATTCACTGGATGAATACCATCTGTCTTCATTACAGAACAATGAGGCAGCCAAAAAATGGTCAAGGGCCACCTTTGACTGCCATGTCAACCTTCTCTCATTTAATGAAGGAGACCTCCTCCTTTCCTATGCCATCGCCCATGATACCCTCGTCCATGGAAAATTCAAGTCCTTATGGCATGGACCTTATATCATCAAACAGTGCCTCACAAAAAGTGCCTACATCCTGGCCTCCCCCAAAGGCCATTCTCTGAAAGAACTCGTCAACAGGTTGTACCTAAAAACGTTTTACACCTAGGTGTCACCACTCTACACTAGGATTTTTCCTTTTTGTACAAATTTGTAGAGTTTTTAGTCTTCTTTTTTCCTCCATGCCTTATGTATGATAAACCATTTGTTTTATTGAAATATGCCTCCTCCATCATCCTACCACATCGGTTACACTGACGGAGCTAGCCAATGGACACATAATCTCTCTTTGGTCTCTCGGACCCTCTATACCCCCTCACATGAACTGCTCCACTCTAGCCGCATATGTTTGGGCTCAGCAACCAACAACCAAGCATAATACATAGCCATAATTGGCCTCCTTGTTGAGGCCAGTCACCATCATATTTTCCACATTAGCGTCTTACTAGATTTCGAACTCGTCTTCTTTCAGCTCAACAATGTGTGCCATGTCCACGATCCATGCCTCTTCCACAAATACCTGCAATTTAGACTTCAATCACATTTACAGATATTCCAAGACAATGCAATCAAATAGCAGATAATATGGCTAACCTAGTATTAGATTGGCATTTATCACATCAAGATACCATTACACATACATAAACCATCGAAAGTATGTCACAACATATAGATTAGAGATCATAAAAAAACATCACAAAACATCATCACATGTGAACATCACAAAGATCCAAAAATATATATCGATCACTGTGCCATCAAATGTTTACAAAAAATAGTAGAACATGTATATCGCCCATAGGCAGGTGAACCCCCTCATCCCTATAGGTAAAAAATAGGTGTCACACTACCACATATACAAAATGGGATCACAAGCCTCTATAAATACAAAAATTAAATACATTAGACACTCATGGTGCCTCTAGATCTTCACCACCTGGTCCTCTCTCTGGAGGAGGTGCCCCACCAGCCGGGAGTCCTCCAAGTCATGGGGAAAACTCCTAGTCATCGCTTCCCCAACTACAACTTATTTACAGATCAAGGTCCACAACTCCACCGGAAGTCCCACACACTTATCCAAGACTCCCTCGTCCTGGATCTAAGTCCACATGCCCTCAGGCACTCTATGTAACATCGCCTCCAATCGGTGGCGAAGGTTGTCTAGCACCCTGATAGCCTCTGTCATAGGCACATGTGAAGGCCCCACACTAGGGTAATCGTATCAACACCTCCTACCAGCTCTGTCAGCATCCTCTGGCCTCGCACCAGCCTCGACCCTATGGCATCTCTCTCATGCCCACGGATCCCCCAGCAGCGGTCTCTCAAGCCCCTGACGAGGTGACACTCTGACCAACTCTACCTCTCGTCCAAATGGACCCACATATTCACACACACAAAAAAAAATGATAGAATCAACATCCATCCATACACAAAACATGTGTTATACTATCCAAAACACAAACAGCAAAACCATCAACATACCTCGGTGGTCCCAAACCTCTCGAAGAGGTAAGACCATGTTGCGATCCCGATGATAGTCCATCCCTCCATACGGGTATTGCGGGATGATCTGTGGCATATGAAGCCACACATGTGATAGCTCGACTGTAAAGTAATGGCAACCCTCCCCACCACCATGTCGAACCAGGATCGATGCAGAACACATCAATCGTGGCTCTCATACACCAGGCACATCCAACAAAACCCTTGGGTGCAACATAGGAACCCTCTCCAAGAACCAGGACACCAAGATCAACCCAAAGGAGAAATCCCCTGAGTCAACAAACCGACACCTGCTAATATGCCCCACCATCCTAGCATGTAGCATCAAGCCCTAGTAAAAATTCTCTCCACCCAGTGCCCTTTGCATAATCCTCAGTTGAACACCACTGATCCACTTAGTCGCTAAAGACCCATAGACCCTCATAATCATAATTCCAATGCAACGATGCACAAGGGCGTCCATCACCCTAATACTCACCACCCACCCTAACATAAATTCCTCCCCAGTATAATATATCCATGCCAGGTTAGCCAACTGACCATCCCTTGGCAATAGGGGATCAACAGGTAGGGTGATTCCCTGAAAAGGGAGCCTAGTCAAGAAATACACATCCTCTATCACAAATAATGTGAGCTTATCCCCTCGTACAATGAGGCACTGCACATCAGGGCTCTACATAGATATCAAAAACTACAACAGGTACTTATGTGCTCGCAACAGTGAGCAGTCAAAGAACCTTAGCAACCCACGGGTTTCCAAAGGTCCCCACACACTTGGCTCCTCATCTCTCACCGCCCGTCTAAGGCGTGCCAAGTCTCTCTTCCTCTAGTGGACCAACATCCTCAACTGATCACTTGCATCCACATACTCACTACTTGATCAGACATCACAACCCTGTTATAACCCTAAAATGCACTATACAGGCTTACCTGGCATCAGGCCAACTCATGCCTCTTCCTAGCCAAAGCCATGCTAAGTAATTCCTCAAAAACCACTTAAAAACAAGCAACCCGCGCCCTA
>SNQJ01S0226301.1:0-14621 GCA_010110895.2 Picea sitchensis | reverse complement strand
CGGATTTCCTAACTACAAATGCATACTAATGCATACTAAAGAAACACACTTTTACCTAACGACATATTAGACCAAGTAGATCTTAACTAACTCCTAAGTGTCTAAATATCCTAACACGAAGGTGTTGGATCACTTATGCATGTCCTTCTTAACATTGGGGGGTTAATGAACCAAGGTTCATCCAAAGTTGACCAACAAAAACCCAAGGCATTGACATATCAATCCTCAGTCAAAGACTAAAGAATGTCTCACCCAAGACACCATGATAATCATAGAGACCAACTGATATTTTGTCAGTGATGAAGGGTTGATTACACAAGGAACCATTAGGGTTGACATTCATACATTCCATTGAAATATGCTTAAATACTAACAACATGTAATAGTAACACATACATTCATTGGATACATGATCAACACATTAAAGGACAAGAATAATTGAATATTTTATTATATTTATCCAACCAGTCACATACATAGAACAAGAGACTCGTCATTTATCAAAAACAGTTCCCTACACTCTCATACATTCTCACAATAGTACATTACAAGGTGCCATGTTCTTTCTCTCGGAATCTACATGCATTACAAAACCAAACTCACAACCAAACTATTCACAAACCATGATCTCAAAGTGAACCCACTTAATGAATAAAAATAATGCTCCCAACAAAAACAATCAACCATTGGCTAACCAACCCCTTCTTTGTCATAGTTTCTCCCTTTTGTTTCTTCTTCTGCTATGTTGCTCTATCACTTTCAGTTCTGCTCCACTCGCTCTATTGACTACTAGTCCCACATGCTTATGCCACTTGCATGTAGTCCATGTAGCCTCTTTGGAGTCATGGTAGTATTAACTACCTTACCAACTCATCCCTTAACTGCTCCATGATCTCTCATGCTACCTGAAGTAATCATTCGGGAACATTTCTTAAAGATTATTTTCTTGATTCTAGCATTCATGCAATATATTCTTGATTTTTGGTGTGCATAGTAGAACTTATACTAGAGAACATAGTCAAGCTCGGACTAGTGTGCATAGTAGAAATCAGACTATTGTGCATAGTAGAACTCGGATTGGAACATTCATCTCATGTCATCCACTGTGCAGCTACTAGTGTGCATGCAAAACTATAGTGCAGGCACAACTACATTTTTCCATGTGCGCAATCGCTATCCTAAGAATTTTGGTGCCAACATGCCCCCACCACTATTATTTAGCTCATCCTCAAGCCAATGGCTTCATAGAGTGACCGATGAGATGGAAGGAACCATCTTCATGAGTTCCTGAAGGAACTCCTTGAATCAATTATCAGATTCATTAAGGATGTCATGAAGTTCCTCAGTGAGTTGAATGACCTCAACTGCATTGTTCGTTGTAACCTAAGGAGTCGTCGTGTCCATCATCTCCATATTATTAATCATAGGGGTTGTGGAAATCTATGCAATCATCAACTGGGTATAAAATATTAGGGCCTTATCGGTCGCATAAGTGGCTAACTCTAAAATGGTTTTCTACTTCGCCCATGTTGCAGTAATATCCTTAGTCTTGGTCACAATGGTTGTCATCACAGCTTGGCGCTTGCCCAAAGGTAGAGAACCCAAACTGCTCTTTTATTGGGAAACCCCAGCTTCTACCACATGAACTCTGTCATCAATAGAACTCAATTATGGGGGATTTTGCATATGATTCCACAAGGTGAAACTGTATTGGACCACTCTCGAAAAAACCTTCAATCTGTTATGGTCGTCCCAAATGAATACTTCATCCATTGCAATATTCTTCTACAAATCCATCTCCAATGGCATTGTATATTGAATTAGTGCATGGAGTATTGTATTCTATGATTCCAAAGTTTGTAGACATGCCTTTACGAATGAGATTTTGATAAAGGGGGGTATGTCTTGAGCCTCTTCTGACAATTTTCAGTACATGTACATACAAGTTGTCGACCTTCCCTAGGAGGTCATTGAAGGAGGAACTACTATCATCATATTGATCCTTTGTGTTTGCATGGGCCGCAACCTATGTGTCATACTTTTGTTGCAAGGCCTAGTGAACTTGAACCTCTTGTTGATAGTGTGCATGTGTCTGATTGTGCGTTGAAATTTCTACTTGGTTTTATAGTTGAACTTGTGCATGATCCTAACTAAGAATTTGGTGTCCTTTTCCCAATTCCGTAAGTAGAGTAGTAATACAATCCTGCACAGCTGGAGTAGGAATTGGTGCTAAAGGGATTTCTATATTGGTCATGTTCATCGAGGTGAGCAATGAAGGGTCGAATATAAGGGCATGTGCATGACTACTAGAACATGGAATCAAGATCAATGGATGAGGTGTACTGTAGGGAGAATGTGTTTCACCTCCGATCTGGCGACAAATATTCTCAACATTACGGGTGGCCTTTGTCTAGATCTATCATTGGAGCAACAACTGTATTTTGAGGGTTTTGATCAAAGTCACAATCCTAGGAGCCATTTATCTTGAGCCCAACTATACAGGAGGATTGGCCACTTGAACAGCTAGACCATTATGTCATATTTTTGTACTAGCAGGTGTGTATTGTGTTGACTATTTCAAATTATGGGCTTGGGAGAACGTTTTTTGTTGATCAAAATTCCCATGTTCAAGACTGGACCCAATATTAAAAGGGTCTATAGATGTAAAAATCAAATCTCGATTATGTTTGGAAGCCACCTTGTCCTTGGATCCCCTCTGGTGGGGACCGTGATTTATTCCCTCAGTTGTGCATCCTTGACCCACCTTCAATATTGGTCACCTTTAGTGTGCATTTCCAAAGTGTCCATTTAAATGTCCAGGACCAGTTTCAAATGTGTTGGCCACTTTGATACCCCATGTTGGATATCCTCTTTTGTGATGCAGAAATGAAGGAACGCCATTGCATCTCCCTAGTCATCACCGAGACAGATATAAATGTTATGAAAATTACATTCAAATACAAGATAGTTGGCACACTTATCGATGATATTGCGCGGGATGCACACTTGCAAGGTGGCCTCATGGACAAGTTGCTGGTACCATTTCTGAAAGACTCTATTGTTGGACGACTGAACAGTAGGGTCTCTGTTGACTTGAAATCTCTATCGTTGGACGCCTAAATGATAGGGTCTCTGCTGAATTGAAATGGTAGAACAAGCGCTAGAATGAATGTTAAGCCACTCACAAAATCACGTTCATATCCTAGAGGGGGTCTCCAAAGAACTATAGTGAGAAGAAATGGGATCCAATTGTGATGGAAGTCCTTCCCGAAATTGTGTGCATCCAAGCAATCGTTGATGAATTCATTGAGGATATATCGTACCCAGGCTAGCTGGACACATGCCAGACATCATTCAACTTCTATGATGATCCTAAGTGGGCAATCATCCATCCTACATTTCCACAATATCTTACAAGTGAGTAGTTGGGTGGAAAACTGAATTGGTCGAGTATTGATTTCTGAGATCACCACCCCACGGGCTCCCCAGTGCATTTTGTACTTTCCATACACATCATTCGGGGTAGCTTATTTGGTTGTTAGTGTTTTTTCAATTTCCTCGCCATGCATGGGTAATCCACTAACTCGATGGATTGTTTCTACATAAGCTGGATATATTTATCCCAACCAGAGGTATCCACCATGTAGGCGAGTAAGAAGGAATAAAATGCAAATGGTAATTTAATCCACATGGCCAAAGTGAGGAAATTCAACCACGGATAATATGTCAGCATGTTGAAGTGCTTTGGCCCATTCTTATGTAAGCACCAGTTGTTGATCATCTGCACTTCGAACATCTTGTGCATAATTGGGAAAGCACATGCCTGGGAATTTTATAGGGTCTCTGATGTCATAGTCGATGAAGTGAACATCCTAAACTTTCCCTGTCCAGGATCTTGTAAAATGAACATTGTTGGGTAGTGGTGGCTCTAGTATTTTTCAGTCCTAGACTGTCTTTATTTTGTTATAGGATTTTGACTTGCTCAAAGAAGCCATTTCAAACTATATATGTTGAGTCCTTGGTAGTGTCAATATATTGATGGACGAATCATAGTTCCAAGTTGTACTCGTCAACTATTCCCCTCCTCGTCTCTAATTTTCCTCTCTCCTTTCTATGTAGCTCTGAAATCCTTATCGTATATTAGGAATAGTAGTTCATGAGTTCAAAGGGGAAATATTAGTTCTATAGGGGAAAGTTTCCATCCGAAAATGACAGTATAATATTTTGGAGGTATGCACCAAGTCGTTAATAACTCGTAGTGTAGCACGACCCTCCTTGAGAACCACCAAGACATTAATACCTATACCATCTTGTTAGCCCCTCCGACCTTCAATGGATTTGGAAGAGTGTTTTGTCCTATGGCCACCACCAAAGTTATCATGTCTCTTATCCACGTCAACCTTGTGTTTGTCCTCTTGCATTCATGGTCCATGTCAATTCCTTTTTGTTGTCAAATGTGCATAATCTTTGGATGGAATATTGGCATTTATCACATGGCACTATCAAAATGTGCTAACCTCTTGGAAGCATACAATGGATAGGTCAATATTTATTGTGTGAAAATTTGTATGCCTTCTTACTTTTTAGTGTGACGTTGACAGATCTCTACATGCGTGAGTCTTATTCTTCGAGGGGGATGTCGTGCATGACTCTTGTGCACCCCTGCATCGGTTCACAAAGTGTTAAATATTCATGGCGACCCCTAGTTGGTCATGAGGCTTCTTCACATGGATCCAACTTCTCGGTTTCCTCCATGGAGGATATGCACTAGTGTTGGCTAGATATGGTGTCATCTACTGACTAACCATTGTTTCCTTACTCCTGTGCAGCTCACTTGTTTTCTATATAGGGATTAGAGGGAATGAAAGGGTGGATGTGCTCTCTATTATAGTATACTAAGTGTTCATATCCATCCTTTTCTCACGCGTCTCTCCCACTTGTTCACTAGGAATTTGAGGAACCAGATGAACATAATGTTTTCTCGACAGAGCATGCTTGGATTTTATATATCTTCTTCATGCACCCTGTTTTTTCTTGTATACCTAATGCCTTTCACAAGAACACATGTATTGAAATATATATACCACCATCCTGAACCTTTCTCTTATCGAATCTTCCACAGTTGCCCATTCACGAAGATTCTCTCTGTGTGTTTCCCATCATTGTGCGAGTATCCCTATTAACCCTGTATCGAGGGCATGTACTTGATGGAGTATGGGAATATGTTGCATATGGACAATGAACGTATCCACTGGATCCATCCCATCAAACCGACAAGACTTGAATTCATCTTTGTGCACTTCAATGGTAATTTGAGTGCATCTCCTTGTAGATATTTCATAAAGATATTGTTGCCACCTTTCAATGGCATCCTCTGAATCAATGTTATATGACTTCATACTTCTCCAAATTAATTTCCCATCCACTGTGGTATTGACATAATCTTCTCTGCGCCCAATGATCTTGTAATATTTTCAATAACAGATCTTTGTGCATCCTCATTCATCGACTCTTTGTATCTATCCCATTTATTTTTATCTAATGGTGTGATCACGCACAAGGTGTCTTTCCCAAACGACATATGTCTCCTCTTTAGATTCAACACAACATTTTTTTCAAAGGCCCAATCAATGACAACTAGGGAAAGGTATTTATCATAGTCATATGTGATCTCTATCACTTCAAAACATGTCTTTGTCTTCACCCCTTCTCTGTTCACTTCGACCTGCTCTAGTTGGCCTATAATATAGATCATGTACTGATTCACCAACCGAAGTTGAATCAGCGACCAGACCAAATTCGGTTTACCAAACAACTCCCACGATTTATTCAGCAAGATGTTCACATCATATCCTAGATCCAACATGACACCATTCATATCATAACTTATGATTTTAGCTGTCATGTTGAACTCTCTTCACATTCTCTGCTTACTAACCTGGGACATATCTCTTTCCAGTGGGGGGGATGACATAGATCTATACATCCCTTCTTCCCCCATGTAGGTTGCTAACATTTGCATCAACTTTCGGGCATCAACAGGATCACTTAACAAATTTAAACAACAACAAAAGAAGTTACTTACTTGGTCTTCAGTTTTTTCTTCACGACCCATGTCGCACAATGCTTCTTCTCATGTCATGTGCTTCATCTCTTCGTGCATGTGCTCTTCTATTTCCCTTTGTTCGGATCATCATAAATATTCTTGTATGTAAGCTTCTTCCAGTGACCTTTGTGTCACGCGCTATATTTCTACGTGCACACAAACTTCTTCTAAATACCTATGTGTGGAACACTACAATTCTTCACATGCTCGAGATTCTGCCAATGACTGCTATGTTGCACATTGTACCTCTTCATGGACCCAAGCCTCTTCAAGTGACCTTTGCATCATGTGTTGCAACTCTTCTCACACTCTTTCCTCCTCTAGGGCCCTCTACGCATCACATAAAAATTGCTTCTACTGGAAAACATCAAACTTAAGAGGGGGTTGCACTGCCTTTCTTATCTTCCTCTCCAACATTTGAGCCAATATTTCACCATGCTAAAATTCCATTCCCATCTTTTCTCCACCTTGGTCTATCACTCGCACATCAACTTTTGTGTCCTTCTTTTGATTCTCAAGTAGATCTCAGTCACCATGTTGCAGTGTGCCTTCTTCTCTTCCCACTTCTTCAATAAGTCAAGTAAATCCTCTGTGACATGATCGGTACTGTAATAGTACGCATAGAGAGCATGTGGTTTGGTAAAAAATCTTGACACATGGCCTATCTCTCCATAGTTAAAATAAGTATCGGGTCTTCCTCCACCACCTTTGCATCCTCGGCTGCATCCATATCCACCCCTAAGACCTCCTTGATATCCACCTCTCTCAGTGTCGCCACACTCACCACCCTTATGTTCTTCATGAACCAAGAAGACATCATGGGTGTGTTCTTGCATCAACTAAAGTGACTAGAAGTTGTTCACATCATGTCGCATGGATTTGCAGAATTCACATAATGGAGTATGATGTGTCTTCTGCTATTTCTCCATTATTGGGAAGTGGGGTGGTATATGACCCCACTATCTTCAAATCTCACACCATTCCGTCTAAGGCCCAGTTGGAAATGGATTTGGTGCACCTTTCGCCATATAATTTCCCAATGTAGGAAACTCATCCCGGTGGTGGCCCTCTAATCGGCACGTTGTACACCATATGTTCTTGTGCACCACCTTTTATTTTTTCATATCTTGCAACTGCGTCATCAGGTTGGCAAGTTTGGACTGCACCTGCGCCAAACTTGTCGATGTTTCTCCTCCTCCTAGTGTAGCCTCCAGGTGCATTGCAATCTCCACCACCTCCACTTGAGTAGTCACCTTCTATTGGGTAAGTGGGACTTGGATATGGGGGATAACCCCCACAATAAACCATTCTCTATGTTGCACATCCTGGATCTGTAACATTATCCTGCCCAACAAGATCTTGAATTGTTTGTCATAATCCCACATGGTTTCTCCTGGTTGTTTCTTGATATCTTTAATCTCAGTAATGCATTGAGATTTTGACTTAGGGTTCTTCTGGAACTCCTTAAGCATATCTCTCTTGATTTATAGTAGGGACCTCATCTATCTCACTGGTGTAATAGCCTTGTACTTCATGTACCACGTTAGGGATATATCCTTAAAAGTGGTCTCGAGTTGCACAATATTTGATGCTTCATTTGTAATCCTCTTCACAGACCATATCGTCTCACACGTAAACCAATGTTTCTCTACATCATCCTTACCCATCCCATGGGACACAGGTAACCTCATAGTACTATCCTGATTCGCCATACTCAATCTCAGATTGTATCCTCCTGACGGATTGCTTGGTGTCGGGGACATTGGTACTAGTATTGTTCCTTGTGAAGTAATGTTAACTTCATCCTCTTATTCACTCATAACTTCTCTTATTTCTTCTCCTACTCTTGCTTCTAATCCAATCGTCATGTTGTCTATTGTTCTTTCTTCTTGGTTACAAATGCACAAGGAGGGTGGTTCAAAGGGGGGGTAACTTCATATTCTTCCAACATTTCATGTGAGGGAACCCAGAGAGTTTCCTACCTGTAGTCGCACAAGACTATCCACTATTGATAACTCCTCTTTTCCTTCTCTTGGGGGACCTTCATCATCCTCTCCTACCTTTGTGCCTCATATTCCTCTGAAGTTGCGACATCTCACAAAAACCAAGGGGGTCATAATTTTTCTTCTCAACCCCTACTACCACTACTTCTGGTATCTTCACCGGATACCTAGTTCTAACATTGTGCCTCTTCGTCAGCCTATCTTCATTTTTTATCCTCTCTGGAACAACACAATCTTCCACACTTCCTCTTTTTTTGATCTCTTTCCTCTTCATTATGGTCCTGACCCCTCATCTCACACCCCTTGCTATCTTCTTTCCACTCCTATGTTCTTATTTCCTTATTAAATAAACTCTTCTTGCGTATATTTCGGCTCTCTCTCTCCTCTGCTCTTATGGGTCCATTCTATTCCTTTCCTCATCTTAACAACTTATGGATTTTCCTCAGAGGATTCATTTCCTCTTTCTTGTTTCCCCCTTCTTTTCCTCCCCCCCACAATGCTAGGGAGTCTACTCATCCATCGTATCTGGCTCCATGCGCATCAATCCTTTCTCCATGAACAACATCTTGATCCACAACAATATTTCTTCTAGCAACCTTTTCCAAGGACCATCAACAAACTTCTTTTCAGCTTCACTAAAATAATCAATGTATTCTACAACAAACTCAATCATGTAACCTTCCTTCACCTAAGCAAACCAGAAATCAATGGCTCAAGTCCACTTACTATCCAATTCCTTCGGCTTATCAAGGGTGATTTGATCCCAGACCAATGGTTATTGAGTCCTCAAAGCAGTATTAGAAGCAGTCTTCCTCTTCAACCATTCATATAGTTAACACGGAAATTCAACAACGAAAATTTCATGCATATCAATGTAGATACATTTATTCTTCCATCATTCCACATTGGCAATCAAACCTTTATTTTCCCGTCGATAAAACTCATCTTCCTTCACAGTCAACCAACCTTGTATTTCATCTTCAGATGGATACCACATCATTCTCTTCCTTCATCATTCAATACAAAATCTTTAGGTGTTGGCAACGAAACCATTTGTTGGCTCGCTTGCGCACGTCCTTCTTAACACTAGGGGGTTAATGACCTAGGGTTCATCCAAAGTTGACCAACAAAAACCCCAGGGTGTTGGCAAAGAAATCTTAGTCAAATACTAAATAAGGTCTCACCCAAGATGTCATGAGAATCACATAGACCATCTGGTCTTGTGTCAGTGATGAAGGGTTAATTACACAGAGAATCCATTCAGGTTGACATTTATACATTCCATTTAAATATGCTTAAAGACTAACAACATGTAATAATAGCAAATAAATTTATCAGACACATGATCAACACATCAAAGGACAGGAATAACTTCAACGTTTTTTATATTCATTCAAACAGTCACATACATAGACCAAGAGACTCATCATTTATTAGAACTAGTGCCCTACACTCTCATACATTCTCATAGTAGTGCATTATAAGGTGTCATCCACTTTCTCTTAGACTCTACATGCATTACAAAACTAGACTCACAACCAGACTCTTCACAAAACATAAGCTCAAAGTGAACCCACTGAATGAATGACAACAACGCTCCCAAAAACAACAATCAACCACTGACTAACCAACCCCTTCTCTTTCATTGTTTCTCCCTTTTGTTTCCTTCTTTGCTCTAGCGCTCTGTCACTTTCAGTTTTTCTCCACTCGTTGTGTTGACTGCTAGTACTACATGATTATGCCACTTGCATACAGTCCACATAGCCTCTTTGGAGTCATGGTAGTCTTAACTACCTTTCCATCTCATCCCATAACTTCTCCACAATATCTCGTGCTTCCTAAATTAATCATTCAGGAGTATTTCTCGAAGATTATTTTCTTGATTCTGACATGCATGCAGTAACTTCTTAATTTATGGAGCGCATAGTACAACTCAGATTGGCATGCATAGCCAAACTCAGATTGGCATGCATATTAGAACTATGACTGGTGCGCATAGTAGAACTCAGACTAGCGTGCACACCTCATGTCATCCATTGTGCAACTGTTGGGGTGCATGCAAAACTATAGTGTCTGCACAACTACGTTTGTGCACACGCGCAATCTTTATCCCAAAACTTTGGGTGCCAATAGATGGTAAATTTGCGTAAGTCCTCTACATATTTTATGTGGATTAATGATGAAGATGTTAGTTTCCATGTCTAGTTGTTTCCTTTTCAATAGATAGATATGCATAATGATTTAAAGTACTTACTTTTTTCCCTTAAGCCAAATGCTTTTTGGATAAAGGATTGGGATTTGTTAATAGCTAAGATAGAGATGAGACGGTCAATCTAGTGTTACAATGTATGGTTGTCAAGAGGGAATAGATTGGTCTTAGTAGAGTCTATCTTAGATTCAATCCATCCATGCTTATTAGATATCTCTAGCATTTATCCCAAAGGGTGTTTTTGAAAGGATAAGGAAGGGTGTTTTTGAAAGGATAAGGAAAATATTTTTAGACTCTTATGTTCTGGGAACAAGAAAAAACGGAATATTCCATTGATAAAGTGGGAAAGAATTGTTACTCCCAAAGAATTGAGTGGATGATGCCTAAATAACATTCACTTATTCACAAAATGTTTGGTTGCAACTAATGATGAGAGACCTTTTTTTTTTTAAGACATTATGGTGTCAGGTAATTGCTGAGAAATACATAGCTTCTAACTATGTTGAGAAATGGATTAGAAATCCTTTTAAGGATTGTCATAAACCATCAATAATTTATAAATTAAATGTTCTTAATTAAGTGTTCTTGTATTTCCTTTGATTAAAAGACAGCTTGTTTGGAAATTTGGTAATAAGACAAGGGTTAGATTGGTTGGGGTGTGTGACTATGTTCAAGTTACCTCAACATATTATTAATGTTCTATATGATAAAGATAAAAGTTGTAATAGTTTAAATTAGGTGGAAAATCAATAACTTACCTTAGTTTGGATAGGAGGGGGTGATGAGGTGATGTGGAAAGCATATATTGCTAGATTAAAGTACATGAATCTAAAGTCCAATCATGTGAGAATCAGGGATTTTTACGATGAATTGTTATGTTCAAATAATCCTAACTCAAGGATTATATAATCTTGAGGTGGTATACAAGGTTTTATGTAAAGGGGAGGCATCGGTGAAATCAATCTAGTGGTGGAAAAAATAATATGGAAGATGAAATGTTTATTAAAATCCCAAATTTTCATTTATCTTGTTGTTAAATAAGGCCCTTACATGGGATGTGTTACAAAATAGGAGTACAAATGGCCTTAGAAAGTGCCCTTAATGTAAAGTAATGAAGAGAATACTGATCACTTGCCTCAATATCGTGAACATTAAATTCAGTTTTGGAATGAGAATGAAGGATCGATAGGCTTCAAAGATATGTGGAAGGGGAATTATATTTAAACTTGTATGCATGGATGGTGTAATAATGCTATGGTGAAGAAATAAGCTCTTCATCTCATGATAGTTTGGGGAGTTTAGTTGACCCGAGTTTGGTTTGGTATGTTTGGATAGGTTTATTTTTCCAAATCAAACTGTATCACAAAGTTTGTCAACTCTAATATTTTAAGTAGTTTTCAAAAGAGAAATCTCCAAGACAACTAGTTATAGAAGAAATTGATAAAACTTGTGCTTAGGTTTATTTTGATAGTTCCTACCAAGAGGATACACTGGTTTGTGGAGTAGGAGGGATGACAATTGGGATTTTAAATTTAAAGATGGTATGGGGGAACAAAAAAATCTACATATTTATTGGCTCTAAAACTAGTTTTAAAGATGACAATTGAAAAAGGTGTTTTTACACTTTGTATTTTGGTTATTCTCTAGTGGTTATAAAGAGGATGCAGAGGGAATGATGTTGGAAAATTCTAATTTGAGGCCCATAATATGACAATTACAATTACAATTAAAGGGTCTAGCCGACAATACTAATATAACAATAGAAATACAACAACTAAATATTTAGGGCTTTACATGGGGATTTATGCTTTAACATGGAGCTTTGTCTAGGGGCTTAAAAAGTCGCACATTGTTTAAGGTCTAACGCCTTTATAACCCTATAAATGTTTAATCAAATCAAGTAAAAACTTAAATTTAAAAGATTGAATTGATTGCAACATATTTCAAATGCCAACAAAGATAAAGAAAAGAAGATTTTGAATAATTAGTGTGTCAAACAACCAAATAGTTTTTTCATTCGTTATAGGGATGGTGTAATTGAAAGAGCCATAATTGTTCAAAAAACATTCATCATACTTGATGTTATGATTGAAGTTTCAAAAGGTAATCTCTCCAACATAATCCAACTTCAAAATTTAAATTTTCCATACAACATATTGTCCATGTTGGCCAAATCCAACCCAGAACATCGAACAATTAGTTGAAATGGACATTGTTGATGCTACAAATCAATTCAAAGATGTCAAAAACCCACAACACACATAAAATGCGCATTCTCAACAATTGGATTTCGCCATTCCAAGAAAGGAAAAACAAATTTCATTGAATTCCAGTAGAAAAAATACAAAAAAAAAATATTGTAGAAAGTGCATTTCATTGGCTTTTTATCCTGCAATTCAGTTGCAGTGCATGAATCATTGTTTGTTATTCATTGTCACACAACCCACCTCCCCTCACACCAAGTAGGGGAAGAGTTGAATTGAAACAAGTCGCGTACACACTTACCTATGTAATTAGATAATGGTAACGAACAACTTGAAGTCCTTAACCTCAAAGAATTAGTACCCCACATGCTATATTGTATAATGTTATGTGTTATGATTCAACATTTATAATAGGAAAATTGTAAAATATGGCATTTCTATTAAAAAAAAAATGATAGTTGTCTATAAAATTTATAAAATATACAATTTACTCTACTTTAACTTTGACATTATCTTCTATAAAATTATCTATTTAAAAAAATTAAAATTAAAAAATATAAAATTTTCAACATCAAATAACATTGGTCTTGGAGTATGACTTAAAACTGTTTTTGCTTGGCTAAAAACTAGTCTTTCTCAGACATAAAGAAATAGGTTAATGACCCATGACTCGGAGGCATCTCATAAGAGTTAAAGCCTACCCCCTTAGAGACCACCAACGGGTCATTCCAATTAACATGGTTTCCCTTGAATAGCAATAATGAGTCAATCCACATTCGTGGATAGCAACCAGTGATAATTATCCTCAATTCTAATTGACAACTAAGTTATAATAAATTTCCAATGTATAAAAAAACATAAAACATACATAGTCATGTATATAAAAAAACATCACCATAGCCATGCCATAGCCATGCCATGAATGGATGTTATGGATGGATGGTATACATTGACCGTTTAAATAAGTTGATGAAAACTAGATGCATCCCCTTATTAAAGTATCCTTAATGTGAAGGATGCTTACACCATGACACCACCTTTATTAGTCCCTGCAAAAGGCCTGGGACTATAGCAATGAGTTTTCATTTAACTCTGTATTAAATTGTTGTTGACTTTAAATTTATGGGCTATATTCAATGTGTAACATAGGAAATCAATATAAGTATTTTTTTTAATAATAATAAAAAAAAAAATCTAAAATTTAATTGGCTGATATCTTTGAAATGTTATTGTAGGCTTCACGTCATTCAATGTATAAAATTAATTATATAATTAATGGATTTGACAATTTGACAAGGAAGGGAAAGAGTTGTATATTCTTATGTTTGACATGACTGGGCAGAGGCGGACTTGCCTGGAAAACCGAAGCAGTGGAAGAAAGTTCAGAGATTAATACATCGGCCTTCGGCCATGGGCATTGTATGCCCGGTGGTTGGTTGTCTGTGGATAAATTAAAAAATAATATCAATCCACACATATATGTAATTTAAACATGGGAATTTGTATCGTAATTTTCTCAATACAATATATAAATTAATATAATGTCGAGTATTTCCCATATTAAATAATTATTTAATATAATAATTTAATGTGTTATTATATAATAATGTAATATTATATAATTATTATATAATAATGTGTTATTATATAATTTAATATTAAATAACAATAATTTTCTATATTCTAAATATTGTTATGTTATTAATGTGTTATATAAAAATATATAAATATTAATTGAGAAGCTCTCAAGACCTAATTGAGAATTTGTTTGGTACTGAGTTGGTCAAGCTCTGCAACTCTCAAGACCTAATAATTTGCAATGGAGTAATGAAGTGGCCAAACTCCAACCAAATGACCTGTATCCATGGGCTAGGTAGTAGTGTTGTAGATTATGTGATATCTGATATCCTTGTTTCTACCCAAATAACAACTTTTGACCTTTTAAATGACCATGAGCCTGACTCTGATCATAAACCTTTAACCCTAACTCTAAAATTTTCCATGCATAGGAGTACCATTGAAGAGAATAATGATAATCAAAGGAATTTGCACTTTGACAAAAGTAAAGTTGACATTTTCTTAAAGGATTTAATTAGTAA
>SNQJ01S0226299.1:0-14763 GCA_010110895.2 Picea sitchensis | reverse complement strand
AAACCCGCAGGAGAGTATGGTGGTCCCTCTAGAACACTTATTTGGAACCTATCCCACTGGGTTCATCTCTTTTCCCTGATTCTAGTGAGACCTATCATTTTTAACCCAAATTATTTTTTGTGGACCCGACCCATCTCCGACACCCTTATTTGGCTCCTATCCCTTTGGATCCCCCTTTTCTCCTTGATCAAAGTGGTACCTATCATTTGAAACCCTTTTTTCTCCATGGTCCCCCCCACCCCTCTAGACCCCTTTTATTTCCCCTATACCATTTCCCTACTCCTTTGTTCAAATCACTACCACACAAGCCCTATGCCTCAATGCTTTGATTGTTGACAACCATCAGAATAAGGATTCTATCAAGAAGCTCACTTCCAACATTACATCCATCAATTCAACTATTGATATCCTTAAGTATGAATGTTCCCACATCAAATACCTCAAGTAACAATGTTCCCACATCAAATACATCAAGGAACAATGTTCCTACCTGAAATACCTCAAAGGACACTTCCTAGGCCCTTCCCAAAACCCTTCATCTTTTGAACAACCATTTTATCATAATGACCATGAATCTTCCCATTACCAAGGCCCTCATACTACCCACTTTTCCCGAGACCTCCTCCCTCCTAGAATTGAGGTGAACAAATTTGATGGATCAGATCATATAGGCTGGGTCACCCAAATGGAACATTATTTCTCTTTGCATGGAATTACTAATTATTTATACAAGCTTCATTATGGTGTCCTACATGTGTATCCGTAATGATGGAAATGGTGTCAATGGAGAAAAAAGGCATGCCAAGGGTATCTTTCTTCGACAAAGTTTTTGGATGAACTTTATGATTGATTTGACTACGACACCCACCATTTAAGTCGTTTTACCAATTTAAAGAAATATGGGACAGTGGAATATCTTATTTCCACATTTTAGCACTTGGATTTCAAAACAAAGTGAATCTCAGTTGATTTATTTATGGAATTATTTATCAGTGGCCTCAAAGATGAAATTTATGCCCAATTTCTCATGGAACACCCCCAGACTTGGTTGGAAGTTACTCAACGAGCCAAGGAATCCTAACAGATTGTGTCTTACTAGACTCGCAAACCATCCTTTCCTCCTCTCCCTAAACCCACCAATTTTTTCCCTTTTGCAACTCCCCTCAAGATTCATAAATTAACCAGTGCTGAAATGGATGAATGTCAACTCAAGGGTCTTTGTTATAATTTTGATGACAAATATTTTCACGGGCACAAGTTTAAAGAAAAAAATCTTTTTATGGATGTGACTAAGGATCTTTCTGAAGAATATGTTGTTGTTCTTCCTGTGGAGGAACTAGCACCTCCATCTGACCTCACCCCACTCTCTGACCCACTCAAAGTTGAACCGGTGATTTCACTTAATTCCCTCACTAGCTTCTCTGCTCCCCAAACTCTCAAATTAATTGGTTACATCAAACATAGGAAAGTCATCATCCTTGTGGACAGTGGTAGCACCCATAAATTTATTCATCACAACATTTTCCAATAAGTCAATTGGTACATCCATGCAGCCAATAGTTTTCAAATCATGATTTCCAATGGTGGTTCCATGAAATGTTGGGGACTATGTGAAAATGTGTGACTCCAAATTCGGTAGTATCACCTGAAATCCCATATGTTTGATATAGACATGGGTGGTTGTGACATTGTTCTTGGTACCAAATGGTTACGTACTCTCGGACCCATTATCATGGATTTTAAGGAATTAACCATGCAATTCCAATAGGAGGGACAACAAAATAAGTTCTAAGGCATCACAACAGGCTCCCCAGAGATCATTAGTTCCCATCGCATGGAAAATATCCTCAAAAAATTCCATTCGGAAATTATCACCCAACTCCACTCCATTCATTCTATTGAGACACTTTCTATGCATTCTGACCTCCAATCTATCATATTCTACCACCAAGTTGCTTTTACCACCCCCAAATAAATTCCCTCTTCCTGTGGCATCCATGATCATTCCATTGCTCTCATCCTGACTAATATTCCTCCCAATGTTCATCCTTAATGTCATCTTTTTTCCTAGAAGAATGAAATTTAGAAAAAAATTCATGAATTATTCGAAGACGGTGTTATCCATCCCAGTACTAGCCCCTATTCTTCCCTTGTGATCATGGTACTCAAGAAAGAAGGTACTTGGTGCATGTGTCCTAATTTCAGAGACTTCAACAAACTCACAATCAAAGATAAATTCCCCATTCCTATCATTGATGACCTCTTGGATGAATTGAGTGGTGCTCAGTACTTCAACAAATTGGAGCTAAATTCTGGCTACCACCAGATCCACATGAAAGACAAATACATTCCCAAGAAGACATTTCGCACTGATGAGGGTCATTATGAATTCTTGGTAATGCCCTTTGGATTTTGTAATGCTCCTTCCACTTTCCAAAGTCTTATGAATCATGTCTTCCATCATTTTCTCTGTCATTTTGTCTTATTTTTATTTGATGATATTCTCATCTATAGTAAAACTTGGTCATCTCATCTCTCCCGTGTGAATCAAGTTCTCCATCTCCTCTCTAAGCACCAAATTTTCCTCAAACAATTTAAATGTGCCTTTGGTTCCTTAAAAGTGGAATACCTGAGTCATATTGTTGGCAAGGATGGTGTCCAAGTGAATCCTCAGAAAATTGAATCTATGCAAGATTGGCCTCTCCCTAAGACTCTTAAGATATTTCATGGCTTTCTCAGTTTAATGGGTTATTATAAGATTTTTTTTTGAAATTATGGAAAGATTTCATCTCCTCTCATTTCCATCCTTAAAAAGAATTATTTCACTTGGACTTCAGTTGTGGATCATGCCTTCCAAGCCTTAAAATATGTTATGTGATCGACCCCTATCTTAGCACTCCCAGACTTCACAAAGACAATCGTATTGGAATGTTATGCTTCCAAGAAAAGAATTGGAGTAGTCCTCTTGCAATATGGTAGGCCCTTGGCATTCACTAGAAAACAAATTTCAGAGTGACATTTGGGCCAGTCTATTTATGAAAATGAAATATTATTTATTCTTCATGTTGTGGATCTCTGGCACCCTTACTTATTGGATCAACGATTCCAAATCCAAACTAATCATCAGAGTCTCAAGTATTTCTTGGAACAACGAATTTCATCCTCGACACAACAAAAATGGGTGACCAAGCTATTTGGATATGATTATGAGATCATTTACAACAAGGGCAAGGATAATGTAGTGGTTGATGGTCTTTCTCAAGAATATGAATAAGGTGGGTCCCTTTTCTCCCTCTCCTTCATTTTACCATATTGGATCCAAGTTGTTCATAAGGAATGGTTGCAAGACCCCAAAATTTCTATCCTGCTCAACCAATTGCAACACAATTCTTCAGTTTCTCTAGGGTCCTCTTGGTATAATGAAGATCTTTGCTACACAGGACATTTGTATTTATGCAATAAATCCCCACATAAATCCATAGTGCTTTTTGAACTTCATGCCTCACCCATAGCAGGGAATTTTGGATTTTACAAACCTATGAAAGGGTCAAATGTTATTTTTTCTGGGAGGGTATGAAATAGGACGTCTGCACCTTTGTGGCTAAATGTGAGGTATGCCAATGCAACAAGGGAGAAATGGTAAAAGCTCTAGTCACACTCCAACCACTTCTGATTTCCCCTACTATTTGGAGAGATATTTCTATGGACTTCATTGTAGACTTACCTAAATCACGCAATAAGCCAGTCATCATGGTGGTCGTCGATCGTCTCTACAAATATTCTCATTTTTCTCTTCAACACCCATTCGTAGCCACCATAGTGGTTCAACTCTTCAATGGATACTATCTTCAAGCTTCATGGCATGCCCAACTCTATTGTCTCTGACAGAGACCCCACTTTCACCAGAAATTTTTGGCAAGAGTTGTTCAAGCTAGAGGGAACCCAATTGCATCTTAGCACTTCCTATCACCCCCATACGGATGGCCAGACAGAATTTGTCAACAAGTGTGTGGAAACATATTTGAAGTGTTTTTCATATGAGTGGAAAAATCGGTGGGCTCAATGGTTACCCCCAACTAAATGGTGGTACAACATGTCTTACCATACAACTACTTGATGACTCCTTTTGAAGCAGCCTATGGCCAGAACCCCCCATCATTTTTCTCCTATATTCCATGGGTATTGAAGATTCAATAGGTTGACACAAATCTTACAATCCGGGAGGCTATTCTTCATTCCCTAAAAGACAATTTGGTCATGGATAAGAATCACATGAAGAAACAAGCAGATCAAGGTCATTATGAACACCATTTTGTTGAACGGGACCAGGTATTTCTTTGAATACAACCTTATAAGAAGACTTCCCTCAAATCTCACCACTTTCAAAAACTTCCACCAAATTGTATCGTCCTTATCAAGTGCTCAAGCATGTGGGCTCAATGGCCTATCAGTTAACTCTACCCAGTCAGTCAAAGATCCGACCTTTTTTTCATCTTTCCTGCTTAAAGAAGGTGATTGGAAATAAGTGCCAAACTCAAACTAGTCTTCCTAAGTTGGATGAAGAAGGTTCCACATGGTCTCATCCACAAGAAGTCTTGGCCCAACAAGAGTGTCATCTCCTTCAGCACACCATCTAGGAAGTGTTAGTTCAATGGAAAGACACACCTCCAGACGACGCCACCTGGGAGTTGGCCACCATTCTACAACAAATCCCTCATCTGAAGCCTTGAGGACAAGGTTTTTCTTCAAGGGGGATGGAATGTTAGGTACCTAACCTCCCTAACCGCTCATGTAGGTAGAATAATATAATTCCATGTAATAAAGTCCAATATTAATAAGTCCTATAAATAAGGAAGAATAAGTCAAATGTAAGAAGACCTAATAGAAGCTTCCACTTCTATAAGGATCTTCCTATAGATTTTTCTTTTGGATAGATATATTTAGTATAAATAGAAGTAGAGGGCATGATAAATATTGTCTTGGATATTATTGTAATAGAGATCTTCTTTGCTAGAGGTTTCCCCCTTGAAGAGGAAAGTGAGCATTTCTCTAAGTAATCAAAGTGCTCTTTCTAGTGTTATTCTGGTATTATTGTGGAACTTTTATGCTTATATCATTGTTTCTCTGACATTTATAGATAATTATTTGTATTCTGCATATTTTTTTATATCTGGAATACTACACGGTATTCCATGTCTAGGACATGTGGGCCTCGAGGTGTGATCTCCTTAGTTATCCCTAGGCTAGGTGATAAGATATGAATCCAACTCGGGGACATGTGATCATCGTAGAGAACATGAGAACCTAAACATCTATGGTGTGACCTGTGCCTGCTAAATCTCAACAAAAGATAATAGTAATCCCTATTGTGGTGATATGACCCCTCATCTGTATATGGTAAAATAAAAACATATCTAGTCTAACATATGATTATGAGCATACATATATACATAATGAATCAAGACAATATGGAAAATTCAACTATAACTATGCTAACGTGATATGCAATGGTATGTGCAATGGATGCAAATGCCTACTTGTTCTACCTCAAATGTACTTGCCTGTCAAATTCTAGGTATAATCATACAACCATTACAACCAAGCTAGAAATGTATCATAACACTTGCCTCTGTCCTTCATCATAAACCAAAACAATGACAAGTTAAGAACAAAATAAACATGAGTTAGACCATGCATTATATCACAAAAGGTTGTAAATTCTAGATCATGGAGGCAGGAGGGAGGGACAAAATCATGCCAAGTCACCCTTCTAGAAAAGTGGTCAATCTGTCTTAGAAAATGATCGTGAGAGTTCAAGTACTCAAAGGGATAGATCAAAGAGTTCTAGGGTTGACTAATTTGGATGTCATCACTCCCTAGGTCTGAGAAGATATTAATAAGAACTTAGAGGGCGATTGACAACTTCTCAGGGGAAAGTTGAATTATTGAGATAATAAACTTCTTAAGGAATTCAACCTCCACTTGAATTCTAACGAAAATGTTTTCCCGAAAGAAAACTTGAAACAAGAGACATGTTCCCCAACTAGGGCCTTAGTGACATAACGAGGTAAATCAATCGGAGGGAGTTGGACAACCTTGTCACAATTATCCTACTTCAGGAAAGAAACGTCCTCACCTTTATCAAAATTTGAGCACAATGACGGTTGAAAATATTCTTCATAGAATAAATCCAAGTGCTCAAAGGAATACTCTTTGTTGGGTCTCCATTTTGACACCCCTCTTACATTATCTTACCTTCTATCTTGGTCAATTTTACTTCTGACCTATGCACAATTTGTCTATTTATTCCCCAATATACCTCGTGTCCTTACTTATGTGCATAATGAGGTAACTCACGTTGAAAGCATAATTGTTTTGATTTCTTACTTAAATTGGGATTAAATAATTAGTTTTTATGCTTCTAATTAATTTGATTAATTTAAGAAGCTTTCATGACAAGGCTTTATCCCATCCGATACTCATCCTCAGGGCTCGTCCGGTACTCCGCCTATTTTGGTACTATAATATTGCAACTATGCTCATCTAATACTCTGCCTATTCTGGTACTACAATATTGCAACTATGTTGATTTGGTAATCTGCCTATTCTGGTACTTTGTTTATTCCGGTACCCAACTTTGTGTTGATCTAGTACCCATATATTTTACTGTGTTAGTCTGGTACTTGATCTGCTTCTATAGGATTGATGTTTTGAATGAGTATGTTGGCGATAGCTCTAAGAAAATTTTTGGATGGAAGCATCTTTGGTTTGTTTGAAGACCATGATAGAATAGGATATGCTTCATCACTCATGCACTTTGTGTCATGAGAATGAAGCTCTTTCCATGAGATACGATTTGATAACCAATTGCAATATTTTTTCAAACATTTGGTATTATATTTAGACTTTGGTTATAACGACTGATATTATTTAAGAAGCATCTATGTACATGCTCGAAGAGAGATTCAAATATACTATTATGCTGAGAAACTGAGTTTTGAATTACTGTATACTTGTCAATTAAAGTAATATGAAGTTCAGACTTTGAAATTCATGGATATGATTAAAGTGTGTGTTTTGTAATTTCCTAGAGCTACCTTGTTTGTATGGCAAGGGCCCGCCACCCCAACAAAGGTAAGTCTCCTTATATTTGTTTATGTATGGATTGGAGTTGGTTTGTGTGTGAGAGAGTAGAATAATTGTGTATTGTAAACAATTATGAGTGAGTAATCTTTCTTGAGAACAACATAGATTTCTGATTAGATATTTGTTGATTTTTGGATGAGTGTGAATGAATAGTTTATATTAACCATAGTATATGATTCCATCTCTATTTTTGCAGTGTAAGTTTTAGTTGACAAAAACTATATATATTCATGATTGTTAGATAGGAAATTATCATTTTCTGAGTTTAGAAGATTCAATATCTGTGTTGTCTGAAGTAAGTGTCAGACCAACCCAGGATTTATCTATGACCTACATGCACCAATAATGGAGTGTCTTGTGTAATGTTTCCTGTGTAGGGAAAAAATTCCTTTCCAACCATTGATTGTGTTATGAGTAGTTTTTCTACTGATTATTGTTGAAGTGTTCCCAGATCTTCTTGCTAGTTGCTGTCAAGAGTAGTAGCTATAGATAATTGACTCAAATTCCATATTTCTATTTCATGAGATTGTAAATGGACAAGTCATTATCTGAGCAAGATCTTTTGAATGTATGGTTGTTAAGATTTTGATTGCAAGTTTTTCTTTCTATTTTTTAAAAACTATATGAAAGGAAGAATATTGAGTTTCGAATGTTTCTTCTTTATGATATACTTATCAGACATAGTTAGATTACCTATTTCTGACACATACAATGTACAAAATCTTTTGATTATGAATCCTGGTCAATAGTTCATGATTGGCAATATATTGAACATATAATTACACAAACATTTTGGCGTCGTTGTCGGGGAGTTGTAAACGGTAATATGTAGTGTTTTTCATTAGATTGCTTTTATGGTTTTGGAGTGGTTTTAAGGGAAACTTGAGGGCAGGGAGAAGATGGTAAGATGTGAGGGAAGAGCCCATGCATCCACTTTAGTGGGGTTGATCCAAATTCAGGTTGTTCTCTTACCTTTAGTAGTTGAATTTTGTGTGAATTAGTATTTAGATATTTTTATGCATAAACGTAGAGATAGAAAAGGTAGATTTGTTACATCTAAAATTGTAGAATATTCAAGAAAACCACCCAAAGTTACAAAAAAATCAAGAGAAAACCCCCATACTAACTCAGCTAATTGTTTTGTAGGAAAACTTCTCAAAGGGGAAAGTTCAAAGGAAGCAATTGGAACTACAACTAAAGGTAGCAAATTTGAAGTTATTGTTCAAATTGAAAACATGGTACAACAAGCAAGAAAGGAAGCATCGACGACCCAATCATAAGGAAGGGTTGGAAAAGAGACAGAGGTAGTGGTAGAAGAGGTTGCATATACCATTGGGGAAACACACAAGGTATTGGAACAGTTGGATATACCAACCAACCCAGTGGTTGAACCATCACTTAGTGGGGAGACATCACCAACACCCTACAACGTGCTATTTGGAGATATGGCAGATGAAGAGGGAAATGAAAACAAAGAAACAAAGACATTTGGATTCCCAATATTAGACATTACCAGAGATGTTTCTATGAATAATATTCCATTTTCATCACTACCTCACTTCCATGGTATGTCAACAGAAAATCCTGATTCATTTTTGTTTGAATTCTATATACTATGTAGGAGTTATAACTACATTGATAGTGCACATAAACTAAAACTCTTTCCAGGCACACTTAAAGACTCAGCATTAAGGTGGTTTATGAGCCTAGGAGAACACACTATCTTATCTTGGTATGGAATGAAGGATACCTTCCTCTAGAAATATCAAGACTACTACAGACCTAGGGATGCTACGAATAATATATTAAAATGTAGCAGTCTGAGGAGGAAAGTTTGGAATATTACCTAGAAAGGTTCCTATATAATTATCAAAATACAAAAAAAAATTCCTTAGACACAACCACAGTGAGGAACATCTTCTTAAAGGGTATAAGGGATGACTGTATCTAGGTGTTAAACCTTATGAGTTATGGATATGTGTATCAAAAGTCATTTTCAGAAATTGCAGAGTATTGTAAAAGGTACTCTCGCAGCTAAGCCAAAATAGGAAAAAGTGTAAGGGATCTTATAGGAAGACCTAACAAACCTACTCTAGGAGGTGTTACAAGGATAGAAATAGGGAATATACTTTAAAAATTAAAAATAGACATCCTAAATATAGTTGGTATCCAACTAGACACCATGAAAATAAAAAAGAAACAAGAAGAAGAAAATGTTACTTTAGCAATTTTATGTCTTCGGTGCAGGAAGAAGCACCCTGAAAAACATTGTCCTATTAATGTTATTGAAATCTATGGCCTTTGTAAAAAATGTCACCCTAACAATGAGTTACCTTATTTACCTAGACTAGAATCCATTTTCAAGGGAGTGGGAGAACCTCGGGAAACATCATATCCCCCCAATAGAACATGGAGACAACAAAATCCATGTTCTACGACCCTACCACGCAATACCCACAACAACATTGGATTCCTCCAATGCCTTATCCTTAGTGGACACATAAGAAACCACAAGTCCAACTTGGAAACAAGGATGGATAATCCCTACATATGGGAATGTTCCTTTTCAAACACTAATTCTTCCTACTTACCAAGTATATCCTTCAAATATTGCTCAGATGTTGCCAGGATTTAATCCACCTACTTTACTTCCACCTTCCTAGATGCAACCACAACTCACCTTTCCTTTGAACCCAAATCAACATCAACAAATCCACATTGCACCTAATCCAAATCCCCCCCTTGGCCTACCCCTATTCCTGAACAACCCATCCCTAATCAAAACAATAGATTTACCCAACCTATATAGAACCTTGAAGCACAGAATTTCCCAACTTATGTAATAACTCCTACTTCACTAAATGAAATTCAATTGAGATCTAGGAAAGTCTTGAATAAAACAAATTCTAAAGTGGTTATTAGAGAATAAGAAAATATATATGACCAACCCAATGAATAATAATACATATTTGTACAAAAGGAAATTCCCCCTCACAATCCTCAACCATCAGAAATACCTCAGGAAGATAATCCTCCACCCTATCTAGAAAGACTACTTGTGAAGAAGCTTGAGGTACCTGTAGGACATGACTTAGAAGTTGAACCAAGAAATTTATGTGTAAAGATTCCCCTACTCCAAGACATTAAATATATTCCTATCTATGCTAAAATTATAAGGGATCTTTGCATAAAAAATCCTCGAAGGAAGAGGAAGGAACCTCCTGTTATAAAAGTGGTTGGACAACTATCATAATTTATATCAGAAATGTCATCCAAATATAATGATCTAGGAAACCCAGTGGTGACTGTAGAAATTAATGGTATTTCTTTTTCAAACACCCTCATTGATCTAGGAGCAGCAATAAATGCTATGACTATTGATACTATGAATACGTTGCAACTAAAGCATTTAAGGTCAACACAGACCTTGTTGGAATTGGTAGACAAATGAGTCATCAGCCCAGCAGGAAGCCTAGATGATGTAACAGTTACCTTAGCTTCCTGGGAGTATTCTGTGGAATTATTTGTAATTCATTCAAAATCCTCAAAACATAGGCATCTAGTTGTGTTTAGTCGACCTTAGTTGGCCACTGTTGATGCATTATTAGTTGTCAGTCTCGGGAAATGAAAATTTCCAATGGATTCTCAATTAGAAACTTGTTCTCTTTCCTCCTACCCAACCAACCACTGAAGATCCAGTATGGATGGAGAATCCCTATGGGGAGGATAACTATGCTTATATATTGTTAACACTTGAGCAAGAAAAGGGAGTTCAAGAACAAACTGAAGAACACATTTTAAGCTTATTTTTAACCAATGTAGAATGCATTGAGTATCCTCAATCTTTCCAAGAATTCACACGTATTTTCAACCTTGAGTTCCAGGAAGTTTGGCATCTCTCCACTTCTAAATTATTTACTATATCAACAATAAGTGAATAATAGAATTCAAATGTCTGAATTGTTGAAATCAGTCCCAGGAAATCCTTGCATATAAATTATGGCCTAGAATCAGATCAAAAACAAATATTGATCTGAATGATCCAAGGACAGTCTGGATATTTTGTATGGGATTATATGATATGAAAGGAATTCACCCTTATACCTGTATACACCATATTTATACCAATGATCAAATAAGATTTGTTAGGAATCCCCAAAGAAGAATGAACCCAACCTTAAAAGACATAGTGAAAGAAGACTTCCAAAGACTCCTACATGTCAATTTCATTTACCCTATTTCAGATAGAAAATGAGTGTCTCCATTAGTCATTGTCCCCAAGAAAAATGGAAAGTGGAGAATTTTTGTGGAATTTAGGGAGATGAATAAAGCTACCTATAGAGATTATTTTCCCTTACTTTTCATAGACCAGGTCTTGGACACCTTTTTTGGGAAGAGGTGATTTTATTTCCTAGATGGGTTTAGTGGGTATAATCAGATCCAAATTTCCCCTAAAGATTAGGAGAAAACCACATTCACTTGTCCATGGGGTACTTATTCTTATAGTGTTCTTCCCTTTGGGTTATGTAATTCCCTTGCCACCTTTCAGAGGGCTTTCCTATCCATTTTTTCTAATTTAACCCATGACTGTGTAGAAGTGTATATAGATGAATTCATAGTATATGGGAATGATTTTCAACAGGCATTGGAAAATTTGGAGAAAGTGTTGATCAGGTGTAACGAGACTAATCTCTCCCTCAACCATGAAAAATCTAGAATGATACTCACTGACGGGATTGTCTTGGGTCATCATATTTCCGATACTGGCATACAGGTAGATCCTGCTAAAATTGACATTATTTCTCAAATCAGAATCCCCAGCCCACAAAAAGAAGTTAGAATCTTCTTGGGGCATGTTGGATATTACAGGAGATTTATTCAAAATTTCACAAATTTGGCTGCCCCACTATTCAAATTATTAGCAAAGGAGGTTGAATTCCATTGGGATGAGCAATGTTAGATTTCTTTTAAAATTTTAAAGAAAAATATTTCTAGTGCCCATGTGTTAAGAGGACCGAATTGGTCTCTTCCCTTTCATATCCGCACTGATGCCTCAGATACTGCTTTGGGAGTCATTTTAGGACAAAGAGAAAACCAACTTCCCTATGTTATCTACTTTGTCAAAAAAAATGTCTCCCCTAATGAAGTGAATTACACTGTCACTGAAAAGGAATTCTTATCAGTGGTTCATGCCATTAATAAATTTAGAGACTACATATCAAGGTATGAGGTTTTTGTACATACATACCATTCATCTATTAGGTTTTTAATGAATTAGCCTATGACAAATTCTAGAGTTACTAGATGGTTTCTATTATTGCAAGAATTCAATATTACTATCATTGAAAGACCTGGAAAATATAACCTTGTTGTTGATTTCCTATCTAGACTCATTCATACATGTAATAATGCCCCAGTGGATGACAATTTTCCAAATGAAAGTCTATTTGATATTTATACTTACATTCCTTGGTATGCATATGTGGCAAACTATCTTGTGATAGGAAAATTACCTCAGAATTTGTCCCTCTGAGAAAAACAAAGGATCATTCAGCTAAGCACAAATTATATGTGGCATGATGACTATCTATACCATACAGGACCTGATTTGTTGATTAGAAGATGTGTATGGGAGGATGAGATGTGTGATATCCTTAAATCCTGCCATGATGGCCCATGTGAGGAACATTTTGCTGATAAGAGGACAACATACACAATACTGCAGACAAACTACTATTGGCCAACCATTTTTAGGGATGCAAATAAATATGTGGTCAGTTGTGATGATTGTCAGAGGATGGGAAAACCAACTGCAAGTGATGAAATTCCTCTCCAAGCTCAGGTAGTAATTGAACCATTTGAGAAATGGGATTTGGAATTTGTAGGCCCCATCAACCCCATGTCTAGAAGAAGAAGGTATATACTGGTTTGTACATATTATATGACTAAATGTGTAGAGGCTAAAGCCTTGTACTCTGCAAATGAATAATCAGTTGTTGATTTTGTATTTAAAGACATATTTACTCGTTTTGGTGTTCCTCAAGATATAATGACAGACCAAGGAACTCAATTTACCTCCAGTCTAGTCAAATCTATTACTGAACAATATCAAATTAAACATAGGAAATCCTTACCTTATCACCCCCAAGCAAAAGGATGGGTAGAATCAACCAACAAAGTGATAGAGGCTATACTTACCAAGTCAATTCAGTTACACCATAAAGATTGGCTGGATCAGTTTCCTGAAGCATTATGGGCCTACAGAACAACTTGGAGAAACACCACAGGCCATACACCTTATGAATTAGTGTATGGGAAGCTGGTGTTGCTTCCCATATAATTTCAAGTAAAAAATTACAAGACTACTATGCAATTGGGAATGGATTTGGATGAAGCCCCAAAATAGAGGATATTGCAGCTAAATGAACTTGATGAAATCAGACAAGATTCTCTGCAAAGGACTACACTTATTCAATAAAAAACGACCAAATGGCATGACAAGTATATCAAGAAGAAATATTTTATGTTTGGTGATTGGGCCCTTTTATATGACAGTAGGTTCAAGAGTTTTAAAGGTAAATTGTCCACTCGATGGTTGGGGCCTTCTGAAGTAGACATAATTTATGACAATGGTTGAGTAAAGATAAATACTATTGATGAAGATCATACCTCCTTTGTTGTGAATGGGCATTGACTAAAAGTATATCATAAGCCTCTGTCTAAAGAGGATTTTATCAAACAAGTTCTTTAGAATTCAGAAATGAAATTGGTAAGCAAGAGGGGTTTGTCTCCTGGTGAACCACCACTGTAAGTTTTTGTTATGTGATTTAATTTAATTTTGTACATATATGTATATATAGTTGTGTGTTAGTTAGTGATTCTTTTGTGGTGTTACTAACAAAGGCATAAGTTGATTATGTTCTCATGTAGATAGGCAATAAAGATGAATTTTTCCAGAGGTGAGTTTATTTCTTTACCCAACTATGGTAGATTACTCATGGGAAAGGAGCCAAAAGGATTTTTATTTAAGTTTTTCAGACTCCTAAAAATTGAAAATACCGACGAGCATTAACTAATCTGGGCTCGAGGAAAATTCACAGGACAATATAAGGAGTTTTCTTTAAGTTTTTCAGACTCCTAAAAATTGAAAATACCAGGGAGCATTAACTGATTTGGGCTTGAGAAAAATACATAGGACAGTATAAGGAGTTTTCTTTGAGTTTTTCAAACTCCTAAAATGAAAATAACGATGAGCATTAATTGATCTGGGCTCTAGAAAAATCCACATGACAGTAGTAGTTAGGATCTTGTTTTCAATAAAATGGAAGTGGCAATGAAAACAACGGTTTGTTTGGTTCCAAAAAGAGGAGGTTCTACACCTCTAAAGGAGGATGTCCAGTTGTAGTTGCCTTCTTGTTACAGGGATTGGAGCCCAGTCATTGAATTCTTTTTCCTCATTTTTTACTTCCGCTGCAACTTCATAGTTTCTGTACCAGAGTGTTGTTTGTTGTTTTACCTATATGGTCTTGCAGCAGAATAAATTCATAGGTTCTCCTCCATAAGAAACAACATATGCAATTAATCACTACAAAATGCATCCTACAAAGTTCCAGTCTA
>SNQJ01S0226298.1:0-14558 GCA_010110895.2 Picea sitchensis | reverse complement strand
AATCAATACTCCAAAAGATATTCTCACAATAAGCTCTCCATTGATCCACAAAAAGGGTGTTTTGCAAGAGACCATTGTTATATTATTTATACTTTCATCCTCTAGGTCACTTAAACCATTTCTAAGTCACTTAACTCATTTCTAGGTCACTTAACCTATTTTCCTTATTTTAGGGTTAACCACTTTCCATAAATAGACAATACTTTATCATTTAAATATTCCTTCTTGATTTTGTCACTTCTCTTTATTATTTAAATAATCCACCTTGACTTTTTCACTTTACATTATCATTTAAATAATGATTTCTTCTTTTAAGGCACTTTGACTTCTTTGACCTTGGGGGATTCAATCCTTCATATAGGGGTCCTTCAACTTCATAAGTCCATAACTCTCAAACCATGAGGAGTTATGTGACGTTCCACATATCACCGGAAATGGCATGACAAGCACACTCCATCTAGAATAGTTTCACCAACAAATTTATTGATATTCATGTCATTATTCCACATACAATCATGGGTCCTTTGACCGTACTTATAGGATAACTCAACCGCAAAGCATCTTCCCGTGAGGGATTTCACCATAAGGGGACCACTTTGCAGTTCATCCATTTGTACACTTTATCAACCATGATAAGACTATAATGATTCATCTTTGCATTAATCCACCACTGCATCATATACATCATATAATGATTCATCTTCTATTCAACTATGCGTTATGTATCAATGATAACTCATTGATCCATATTCATCAATTGGTTTCCACTTGACATCTATAATTCTTATCAAGGATAATACATATAAATTGCTCATCAATCATCAATCAATCAATCAATCAATCCATTGGCATCAATCAATCACTTGACATCAATCAATCAACCATTGGCATCAATGCCAACATGATCCAACACAATATATATATCATAAGCATGTAATCATAAGTAGCATCAGAATCACATAAAGAACACAATACACCATTATTTACATGGAAACCCAAATGGGAGAAAACCATTGAATGATTTCTTATATATATCAAGAATTTATTCATAGGAAGCACCAACTTCCTAATTCTCTAGTTGAAAATGGAAGGAGGATACAACCCCCTATTTACAGGCTCCAACCTGAAGGAAGCTACAACTCCCTGAACTCTATGGCTCTAACCAGAAGGAGGCTACAACCTCCAGGGTTCTCCGGCTCCAACTGGAAGGTGGCTACAACCACTTAGTTCTTAGGCTCCAACCTAAAGGAAGCTCGAACTTCCTTGTTCTCTGGATCCAGCCAGAAGGAGGCTACAACCTCCTTTCCTTGCCCCATCCTGTCGCCCTGAAATATAAGTGTAGAACAACTATTACTACCACAATCACTACCACTATCATTGCCACTGTCACTGTCTCTGTCACATCAACCTTTAACCTATCATTGTATCCAACATGTCACATAAACCTATCATTTATCAACCGATACTCAAACATATCCTATCATGTGGATTGTATACCAAGGACACCTCTCAACTAGATCTCCAACATCACCAACACATGCCTCTACCAAGCATGTACCAAGGTCACTAATATACCATCAACCTCAAGCATCAACCATATACCACAACTTTTACCACAACAAGTGCATCAACCATGCACCATAACCTGTACCATATGCCTCAACCATAAACCATGTACACCAACACCATATGAAGTATCAATCCTGTACCATAACCATGTTCCAACCATGTAGATCGACAATGTAAATCAACACCTGTAACATACTATGAATCAACCATGTTCCACTCCAAGTACATCAACCATCAACACCTATACCATACCATGTATCAATCATGTACTACACCAAGTACATCAACCATGCACAATACCAAATACATCAACCATGCATCAATATTGCTAAGGAATGCCTCAATTCATATACCAAATCTCACAAACACATGCCTCAAGCATCCTCCTCAATATCACCAAGATACAACCTCATAACACAATATACAAGCCTCAATTATGCACCATAACATGTAACCAAACCAGATGCCAACATAGCCAATAATGCTTATAATCAATGTACCATAACTTCACCAAGATGTACCATATCACATACTATCATCACCATGCATGTGTCATAAGACCATAATCATAACCATTAAGACTTACCTATGATCTTGTAGCTGACTTGGTGTACTGTAAAATGACCTGTAATTCTTCCACAGTCCTCAACAACCCGATACCAACATCCCTTCACAACCTTTCACAAGTCCTTTTGCATATACGTGACTTTATCTTCTATAGACCACGAATATCTGTGCTTTCCTCCAGTACATCCCATGTACATATGCTTTGTGTTGACCTACAAATCACGGATACCTCAGAAACTAGGGTTTGTTGCAACCCCGAGACTTTCTCCTCCGACTCTCCTTTGCTACCTCAAAAAAATGTCGTCACAACCTTAACAAAATATCAGTAGTTCAAAGATATATAATCAATGAATGAGTGTGTGAGTGTGTTGGTGAATGACTCCTTGAGGTCTTTATACAATTTTTCATAGTAACCTCTCTCCTTACTTTAGGTATTTCTTGTTGCAACCACTTTATCCTTTGACAAAGACTTGTAACCAACTAGGGGCTTCTTGACCACTCTTCGGGGCTTCCAAATTTACAAGGCCATATCTCCCTAACCGTAAGGAACCACGTGGTGTTACACATCTCACCGAAAATGGAATGAAATGTACTATCCATCTATGATAGTATTCCATGCAATTACACTTTCCTTCTTGTCCATATTCCTTAATCAAATTCAGGTCCCATAACCACACCTCTGGGGATACATGTAGACTACATCAAATACACCCAACTAAATCATCATCAATATTGGTCATACAATTGTCAATAAACAGTCCAACAATATTATCCACATCTCTAGACCTCTCCAAGGGTTGACATCAATCTCTAAGATCACTCTCAAAGGGTTGACATCAATGAAAACCAATTGTCCAAACCAACTTTCCAACAATTATCTCATAGAGAATGTGTGACTAAGAGTAAATGATATCTAATTGTTGTGCTCTAAAGATCATTTGTTCCTCCATAAACAGTCCTAAATTTGTGACATCCTTAGAAGTATAAGGGAGTAATGACTTCAGGAACCATTCTAAAATAAATTTTGGAGAATCGTGACCTTAATCAAACTCTTATGTCTCCTCCATTCCCAAATGTGATTAAAAATGTGAGTGGATTTATTTTGTTTGAAATTATCCAAAAGTTTTGTGCCAACATCATACTAGACATGGAGTTGGAAATGGTTGAGAAATACCATGGCCAAATCACCAAATGTTCCAAATTTTGACCCCTCCATCTCTATATACCATTTAGCAGCACCCCCCAGTGAGGGTGCATTGGAATAATCGTAACTAAACGGAGTCGTTGTTCAACAAGTTAGAAGAGAACCACAAGTGAAACATTGTTACATGATCTCCATGGTATTCACCACTCTTACCTTCTAACTTTGGTATATCAGAAGGAAGTTTAGTAGGGACCGAAGGCCAACTAGGGTTATGACGAATCATATTGTTCATTAACTTTAACAAATATGGAAAATGAAGGGTTTCCAAAAAGGGTAGCCTAGGCTGTAAAATCAAGGAAGGAACCAAAATATTAAAATATACCTATTGATTGGAATCCTAAAAAGACAAACCTAGATTGAAACTAGCACCGAGTTTCCAGGAAAAGCTCGTAAAATGACCTGGATTCGATAAAAATCGAGACTTCTGGAACCAGTGAAGTGGAAATCTCCACTTGTCTTCCCTTCGATGGATTCAAAAGGATTATATCCCGAGGAGATCCCTTACAAGGGAAAAAAAACTAACATGGGATTCCACTTAGGATGGAAAGGGTTTCCCCTTTCTGGCATAGTATATGGGGAGAAAGTCAGATTCCCAAAAGAAACATAGAGAGAGAACGATGCAGAACCGACCGAAACATTGGATGAAAATCCCCCACTCCCACCACTAGAAGTACTAGTCCCTGTCGTAGGCTTAGATTATTGGAAGAAACCACCTCCAAGCGAAGGATTCATTGTGGATATGTGCCCCCCAACATAAGGGAAAGCTTTCCAAGGAGCTATTAAACTCCCTAGAAAAGGAAAATCTTGCAAAGAAGTTGAAGAACTCCTTGCTCCCGAGATAAAACCTTGAATAAATGGCTGGGATGGGATTGGAATAGAATTTTTTCCCATAGAAGTGGGTTCTGATGACAATGAATCTAAACCAATAATCAAAGGAGATGTCGTTACTTTAATGGCGCTCATTGTATGGGTTGAGAGAACAAGATATGTGGTACCCCCTCCTCTTACCACTAAAAGTGGATTACATAGACTCCCACCCTCAGGGAAACTATTATTAACTCCTATCATACGTCGTTGGATCCAAAAACCCTTAGTGTGTGCAACCTCCGAATTTTCAAATTCAAAGTTTTCTACTTGCACCAGTAGTGGATCGTTAGGTCTAGTCAGTGGAGGATTCCAAGGTCTGATGAAGCCTTCAACTTTGAGATCATAAATTCACGTTACCTCTAGTATATAAGTGATTTATTCTAAAGGCACAATATTTAGAGAAAATTCTCTAGAGTCAGTAGACTCAAAAGCACCAACCTAGTCCATCCTTCTCCTACGTGGAGGCGGCGATGACTCCACCATTTATGGTGAAAGGCCTCGAAGCCTTAGATAATGGTGAGGCAGTTGGTCTTCCACTTTGAATCAAATATCCAAGGTAGGTTCCAATAGACTCATTAAAGTCCAAACTATAGACACAAAGAACCCAACTAATGTCCTAAAGAGAGATACAAAATAAGAAAAATACCCTTTTGAATGCTTCCAACCCAAGGGAGATGAGGCCTAGTCATCCAAAGTATGCACAAAGGAAAACAACTATCTAGGAGAAACAAGTTCCTTAACCTCCAACTAAGAACCCTTGTTAGCTCAAGTTCCAAGGATTCATGATGACACCCCCCAAGGGTACTAACAGTGTGATGTAGAGTCTGTCTCAGGTACCATGATACACCCCTCGTAGTCACCTTGTGTTTCAACTTAATGAAATTCCACCAAAGTCATGTTGACAGACGAAATTGACCGCTCGTTAACTTGAGGGGTGGATCTGGTCCGGGTTTGTCTAAATAACCCAAGCCATTTGGAATGATCCACTATGATGGGTTTAGCGGCTCCATTGGCCAATCTAAGTCCTAGGGAAGTGAAAGAAAAAATAAACTAAAGAAACTAATCTAAGTGAAAAAAACTAGCTACAACAAACTATATACAAATCTAAAATATATATACAGTTTACTAACTAATATTATAGAGAAATCATTCTACTTATTAAATGTTCAGCTATCAATACAGTTAAATCTCAATTACATATGTACAGTATTTACAGAATACAAATTTTGATCGAAATTTGCAAAATCATTTGTAAAATGTCTTATGACAACGAAGCTATTATTTTTTATTTTTTATAATTTTTATGAGAAAGGAACAAAATGAAAGCTATCTAAGCTAAGCAATTAAAATAACAATCCTAACTATAAATCTGAACTATAGAGATGAACAATGAAACGTGTTCAGATTACAAGAAATGTATATATTAACTAACTAATTAAATTCCACTAACAAACTGACCTGTAGAAGTGCTTCCTATTTGTCATGTTCACAGTACTCGATTTAGCTGTTTGATGGGAGAAACCCACACCAGATTTTCCACAAGCTTCTTGTAAACAGGAAGCAGCAACACTCTTTGAATACGAATGACATAACAAACAAGACATAAAACAACAACAATCTTATAGTTTACAGATCATCACATTTAGATAAATCCCAGTGCAAAGATTTGTATATAATCGTTCATTTAACAAAGAAGATAAACCTTCTATTCATTAAATTCAAACAGAGTAATTGCTATGAGTAAAATGAGATACATCAAATATGGACAGAATTTAAATCATAACACATTAACCTATAACAAATCTTGATATCTAAAGTAGTCAATAATTTGATTACAAATTGTTATGCACAAAACTTGAACAAAAGTAAGATAAATTGAAGCTAAAGCCGTACACCAAATCCAATTCTATTCGAGTCTGTATAATCATAAGTCCATAGTCTCTGTTCTCCCACCAGTGATGGGTTGTTTACAAAAATAATAAGTATATAAAGGCCACAGGGTGAAACATTCCCTGTGGAAATCATCAAAATTGTTTGTAAACGATATGGGAACAATCTCCCAAATCTCTATTTCTAACTAAGAATAACAATCCTAAACCAAAACTATGTAACAAAAGCATGTTCTAAACTGCCACAACAGATCCAATTCCTATTGAAAATTGTGTGTACCTATAGATGGACAAGAATAAACAATTTTAGATAGTGTTTAGTTGTAAAATCAACAAAAGAAATTCAAATTTTATGACTAGCTACAGAATCTCTTAATTACTAATTCAAATGTATGCGGTGAATCAAACAACTCTTAATTACTAATTCAAAGCAAAGAAAATCATTCATGCTAAAACAAACCAAATCTTTTATGCCAATTCAAAACTAACAAAATTGTTTTTGAATCAATTCAAACAAAACAGAACTATATTCGATTTATCCAACAAATCTTTTATACTAATTCAGCAAACACAATCGGCTATGCTAATTCAAACCAAATCATTCAAAAATCGATGTTGAAATAACATACCTTGGCTGTAGGGATACGATTCAGTCAGGATAATTTCGAGTTAACAATGGCAGTAGCTGCCTCAACATTTTTGAACATGATAGAACCCGTGGTCTTTTGCCTCTTATCGTTGACTTGCAGTCTATCATTTTCCTTTGACAAAACCGTCACCCGGTCCTCCAAGGACTTAATTTTGGATTGCAACAGAGGGACATCTATGTAGTATTGTTCGAGCCAAGAGTTTCATTTAGTGCACTGATGTTGATCGGGCCGAGTCACTACAGGTGAAGCATCTTTTAAATTACCAGGGGTTCCACTGTCAAACTTGATCCTAGGGAGGTTAGGGTCATCCTTAAGGCACGGTGGGAGGTTGGACATGTAATCATAGGGTTCAACAGAACAGAGGCCGTGTGAGTATGGGTACTCCTTGGTCAAAAATCGCTCAATCTCAGAATCCGAGTCTTCACTCAAAACAATTGGCTTCTGGTTTGTGTTTTGTTTGGGATTGTTACGAGCACACCTAGATACCCAGCGTGTACCCTTCTCACCCTTGTTGTTGACATATGTATTACCCTTGCCCTTTTTTCTTACAGGCCTCTTTACAGTCTTAGCATTGTCTTTCGAACATGGGTCAGGCAAGGTGTCAGGTAGGTCAGCGTTGGGGTAGGTCGAGGGTTTGATAGTGGGTAGGAGGGTAGGAGGTGGCACGGCAGGCCCGTTAAGGGTCTTAGTGACCATGGTCTTGTCCACTTGAACACATTCAGGAGTGGCAAAGCCATTCCTTAATAGGAAAGCTTACCAACAGTCACCACTCAGCCTCAAATGATGAACAATAACGATTTTGATCAAACAGTGATGGAAGAGGCTGGAGTCAACCTTCTCCCTCTTAAATAATTTATCCATTTTATACAGACTGCGTAGGAGGTAGTGAGGCATATTCAAAGGGAAATCTATAAAATTCATAAGCAGTCGGAGATGGTAAAGAAACACTAAACCATATCTACCTTCGCAAGTCACGAATTTCTTAATAATGGCCAATAAATCATGCCACCTAGACTTAAGGGCCGTGACTGGCATACCTTTATCACAATTGATAATTTTCCTCGAGGTAAACAGGAGTGGCCATGGAACTTCATCCACCTTCGAATTCTTAAACCACCTCTGCCCTTTAGCTGGCAAACCCGTGGCTGAGCTGAGGATTTCTTCGTTCAATTCGAGCTGGATGTCTCCAACTTTGGCCCTACATCCATCGAATGTGAGGGAAAATTGTTGAGCGACAGCGAGGTTGAAACCCTCAAATTTTTGGATGAACACTAACCAACCATTACTCTCCAAGTCCTCACGAGCGTTGTCAAATAAAAGCAGCGTTTGGACGCCATTAGGTTTTATGCGCACTACAGGGGCCATGGGAGAGAGAACACAGTCAGCAGAGTAAACAATGGAGAGGTCAGACAGGGTAGACACAGGACCAATTCCCACAGTTTCCTCAAAACAAACAGAGGTAGCCCAAGATTCAAGGCAGACGTTTAATGCCTATGTGTGCGAGGGTGGTGGAATGAAAAGAAACCATGAAAAACATTCATTTTGACATGTGCAATCGACGACGCCTTGGTAATTCAAATCATTCACATCACAATCCAAAGCTTTGTACACCAAATATCAAATGGATTATTCACATACTCATCGAAATCCATAACATTCATAACTAAAATATTTTGACCAAATGAAAAATCAAATAACCATTTGAAAACCATATTGTTCATAACCAACAATTGGTCAACAATAGTATGTGTATGATTTAAAACAAAACAACATTTCGAATATAGCACCAAAGATATAAAATTTATGCGTTGTATGAAACCATTGCACCAAGGATTTAATCAAAGACACCAAAACTCATTGCATGGCGAATCTATAAATTGAAACCATATCTATAAAAATGCAAAGTAAATAAAGGTTTGGTGTTTTGACACATGTATGACCATTATTGAGTTAGAGGTGAAATGACCACATGAACAAGAGTATTCATCATAATCCAGTGACGATTTTAATGCCATCGACATGACTTGTGACTCGAGGTTTTCACGCTTGCAGTCGTGAAAATGAAAACAAAAGGCAAGTGTGTGAATGCACAAGATAATAGTGTTGTTTTGTTTTAAAGATTTGCAACGAGTATTGAGGGTTCAAAACCCTTGTGTAGGCAGCTTGTAAGGAAAAGATAAAAATGCAAAATGGCTACCAACAATGGCAACACACTGGTAGAAGCAGTTATCTTTGCCAAAAGAACAAATCCAGATTATGATAATGAGAATAATTCTAACTCAAAAACAACCTGAAAATTGTTTAAACATCATCATTAATCAAATATTCCAGTTGCGCTTAAAAGATGAAAACTGATAACAATCTTAAGACAAGTGAGTCATGATATTAAAGATAAATATCCAATACTGTTGACAGAGCCACTGCTGCCAGTAGGCGTCCATAGCCTCGACAGGGTTGCCATTTAACCCACTCTAACATCTGTATCCTGCCAAGAAGTTCCAGATCAGAATAAAGGACATTTTAAGGTCAAGAGATTCCATATTTGCAAATTTTCATATACCCGACATTGCTTCACTGCCAGCGGGCCTGTTCAGTACCCAGACAAAGTTGTCTTGGCGTCATGCACGCATTTACCCACTGCCAGCAGACCTGTTCAGCATCCCGACGGGTTTACAAGCACTTCCCACATCTCTTTTATGATTTAGTTTTTAAAGAAGTATAATTGAGCGGGGTGACGCTGAAAATTATGATATTTTAGACATATTTTTACAGACCTTGAAAGAATTTTTTAAAACTGTCCTTCATTAAGATTCAAAGATGGTTTATTTACAAAACCGATCTTCGAAAGCAGGGAGACATCTTCTGAGTTATTCCCTTAAGGAACATGGACAGCGTAAGAAGATAATGGATGATCGTGACAGGCTTCACTTACAGATTGAAATCAATAAACTTCTTTCAAACAACACTCTTTTCTCAACATGGCTGTAAATTTCAGAAGTATATTATAATTGATGTTTAAACAATTTTTCAGTAGTCATTTCAGAGAAAGAATTTTTTGTTTTCTTTGTCCGAACAGTTCAAAATGAAAGTATGTGTATTTCCAAAAAGCAAAAACTGATAAGCGTAAGGGAAAAATAAAAACCAAAACAACAAAAGAAAAGAAAACAAAGAAAAATATTTACACAGTATACACAGGGTTGTCATCAAGCGAAATCTCTTTTCAGAGCTTGGCCACTCACCGGATAGGTGTCTGGCTGTCCCTCTAGATTCTGAAATCGGAAAGAGCTGGGACCCAATTTCTCAGCAATTACAAACGGTCATAGCCATAATTTATGAAACTTCGCATGCTCTCCCTTTCCTTCATGCGGTTTGTCCCATTTCAAGACAAGGTCACCTACTTCGAAGTTTCCATCAGAGGCAGAGTTGGAATCAAACCAGCTTTTGACCACTAGTTGATGCTGATCTAACTTACGTTTTGCTTGAGCTCTTACCTCTTCTAGTTTTATAAAAGCGTTAATTCGATTCTCCAAAGGAGGGCAGTTTTCTTCTTGTATTTTCTGTGATAGCTGTAGTGAGGGAAGAATAATATGTGGTGGCAGAATTGCTTCTTTTCCATAGACGAGAAAGAAGGGAGAGTTACCCACAGTAGTTTTTGGTGTTACTCTATCATCCCAGATTGCGTTTAACAGTGCATTATGCCAATTTTTGTGATTTTCAAATACCATTCTCTTGATGATTTTAATCAGATTTTTATTAGTTGATTCTGCCAATCCATTGCCCTAGGGGTAGTAGCTAGAAAAATACTTCAATTTAATTCCCTTTTCTAGAGAGAACTCACTCATCTCAAGAGACAAAAAATAATAAGCGTTATCGAATACTAAACAATCAGGGATACCAAAACGAGTAATAATATTTGAATTTAAAAAGGCAATTACCTAACTGGTATTCACAGTTCTTAATGCGGTAGCTTCAGACCACCTGGTGAAGTAATCTGTGGCTGTTATGATAAACTTATGCTGCTGTGAGGATGGCGGATTGATTGTACCTATAATATCAAGACCCCACTGCTGAAAAGGGGAGTCTACTGAGACAGGCTGTAAAGGAAAGGTTGGTTTCTGTATCCGCCCAGATGCTTTTTGACAAATAATACACTTGCGACACAACGCATCTCTAAAAAGTGTGGACCAGTAATAACCTGCTCTTAAAACTTTATGGGCAGTGGTATCCCCACCAAAATTCCCACCAGCTTCTCCTGCGTGTAATTCTAGTAAGACCTTTTCTGCTTCATCTTTCTCAAGACAGCGCATTAGTACTCCATCAAAATTTTGACGAAACAGAATACCATTAATCAACTGAAAGGAGGCATATTTTAATCTTAAAGCTCTTATTTTAGTGGGATCCAGATGACGGGGGGCCGACCCATGTTCAATATAGAATTTTATATCATCATACCAGGGACTGACAGAGTTTTGTGCACAACAAATTGAATTTTGATTGTGCTGTCCTGGGTTTGACATATCGTTTTCTTCTTGCTGTCCTGCTGCTGAGTCAGTGACTAACTTGCACAGCCCTTGGCCTCTCACTATTTGCGTTGGGGTGATTTCTATGTCATACTCTTGTAAGGAAGTGACCCAGTTCACCCTCTTTTCACCTAGTTCTTTCTGCACTAACAGATTTTTGATGGCTGGGTAAGGGACAATAATTTTCGTCCTAGATTTCAAAAGATAAGATCAGAAGTTCTTGACTGCTTTAAAAATAGTGTAGGCTTGTTGATCTACTACTGGGTAATTAAGTTCCGCACCTTTGAAAGAAGAGCTCATACAGGCAATTGGGACTTCATTGTTTTCAGCGTTCCTTTGAGTTAGGACAGTAGCGTAGGAGCGGTCAGAAGCAAATGTGTAGAGTGTGAAGTCTTGCGAAAAGTCGGGGCTCATGAGAGAAGGAGCGTCTATTATGGCCTTTTTTATTGAATTAAAAGATTGGTTTTCTAAGGGTCCCCAATGATATTGCACGTCTTTCTTAATTAAATTTTGTAAAGGTCTCACCGTTTCAGAGAAACTGGGGACGAATCTCCTGACAAAGTTTATCTAGCCTAAGAAAGACTGCATAGACTTTTTGGATGAGGGAGGGGGAAGTTTCGAGATGACTTGAGTCCTTTCAGGGTCGATAATCATCCCTTTGCTTGACACAATATATCCTAAGAGTTTACCTTGTTCTACTGCGAAGATATATTTTCTAGGATTCAAAGAAATGTCGTATTTACGACATCACTGTAGAACGGCTCTTAAATGAGCTAGATGATCAGTCTTGTTTTTAGAAAATACAGTAACATCATCTAGGTAAACTACGACAGATTGATTTATTAAGCCTCAGAAAGTGATATCCATCGCTCTCTGGAAAGTGGCACTGGCATTAATGAGTCCAAAGGGCATTTTCCTATAAGTGTAGGTGCCCCATGGAGTGTGGAAGGTAGTTTTAAGTTGGTCTGGAGGAGACATCAGGACTTGGTTGTACCCTGAAAAACCATCCAATAAGGATAGTCTTTAAGAACCAGATACCTATTGAAAGATCTTTTCCATGGGTGGGACATGGTAGTTGTCTTTATCAGACGCTCGATTAAGGTTTCGGAAATTGACACATAGTCGGATTTCCCCACTTTTCTTCCGGACAGGGACAAGGTTAGAAACCCATTGCGTGTGCCTAACTAGGAAAATTATCTTATCATTCAGGAGTTTATTTAATTCTTTTTTGACGGTCGGTTTGAGCTTAGGGTGCATTTTTCTTAACTTTTGTTGAAACGACAAGGTTTGGGGTTTCATAGGAATGATGTGTTGTATGATGTTAGGGTCAAAAGTTTTAAGGTCATCATACGTCCATGCAAAAACATATTTGAATTCTTTAAACAATTTAATAAAGGCGGCTTTCTCTTGTTCAGAACACCCCACCCCTAAATCAATGCACTGTGGATTGTCATTAGTTCCCAAGTTTACTTTTTCATATGATAACGAGGAACTATTAGTTTTACAGTTGACCGATTTTTTGAATTTGTCTTGAAGATCGTAAAATTTTTCTAATCTAACTACAGATTTAGGGATCGAATTTACCATGTCCGATGAAGATTCAGGAGATCTTGGATCTGGTATTACTGTGAAATCGCGTAGATTGTAGTCATGAGTGCATTCGTCGATCACTGCGCCTTGGAACGTTTCTTCCATATGCAGGAAACTAATAATTTCTTGATCGTCGTCAAAGACTCTCCAATTTGTGATGTTGTCAGGAACGAATGGCCTGAACAACAGTTCGACAGAGAATGCATTCGGGGACAAGCCTTCTGCAGGAAAGAGTTTGGAAGCTACGTTAGCTAATAAATCAGCTTCAGAATTATTCAATCTAGGAATAAAATTTATATTGAAAGCAGAAAAATTATTCATTAAATTCCATACCTCGGATTGGTAGCTTTTAAGATGCGGAGACAGACAGTGGATAGAATCTCTTACCTGTCTAACCACGATTTTCGAATCGCCAAAGACAGTCAAATTTTGAATGTTCATGTGTAATGCTTTTCTGAGGCCCTGCAATAAAGCCTCATATTCTGCTGTGTTATTAGTACATTCAAATTCTAACCTGCATGCAATCAGGGTTTTGTTACCTGCTGGATCGATAATAACGCAGCCTGCACCAGCTCCTTCTTTGGAATTTGACCCATCAAAGTAAAGAGACCATATTTGATTTTTATCGGGTGTATGAGACCATTGTGTAGATATTGCTGGCTGCACATATGCTACCACCTCGAACTGCTGTTCCAGGTTAATGATAGCTGAAGTCTCGGCCATGAAATTGTTGAAAAAGGTATCCATCCCTTGTATTTCGAGTGAATTGGCAGAAGGTGTAAATGGTTCATTGGGATCATTTAAATCTGTGACCGTGAGCTTTAAGTAGCGTTCACGATTTACCTTGATATTTTTGGGCTTGCCGTTCTCAGGCAGCCATAAGTGAGACCAATCCATCGCGAAATAGTCGTGTAGCTGCTCTGACCAGTCGTTGCCTAAAAACATACCATACACTTCTAGAATATCCACAACAATAATATCAATCACTTGATGAACTTTGGGGTTAGATGATAATCTTATAAGCACATTACTTAATTCGCCTATAAATTTAACGCTAGTTCGATCAAGTTGGATGATTTTTAAGGTAGATGGTTCAACTTCAGCATTAATCTTCTAACACACAGACCATGGAATTACATTGGATGACGCTCCTGAATCTACCATACAATTATGCCTGTTTCTATTAAAGATTTTGAAAGTTAACAAAAATGGAGGTACATTTCTGCGAGTACTAATGGTGGAAGCTTGTGGCTTTTTACTCGCAGCCTCTAAAGCTAATTTATCTACATTTGTTACATTATTTACAGGAAGGCTTCCTTTATCGTGAGGATCAGAATTGTTCTTAGCAGAAGCCTTCTGAGGAAATTTTGTGTTGTTTTGAACAACTTTGTTACTGCTTGGATTACCGTTTTTGCTATTCTTTGCGATATTTTGTAACATTTTTTGTAGCAGAAACATAAATTTTAGTAATTCATAAATAGAAATGTTAGCCCTTAACTTTTTTAGATCTTCAACTAAATCATAATATAAGTTGGGGTTTACATGACTCTGTTTAGCCTCAGCTGGTTTAGGCTGTTTTGGGGGCAAAGTCGTAGTGTTTTTAGAAGAAGGTTTGTTTGTTGTCTTACTCCTAGTATTGTAGGGATGTACTGTCTCGAAATTAGCTTGAAAAATGCTATCCGAGAAGTGTCCAAAAATGTTC
>SNQJ01S0226297.1:0-14622 GCA_010110895.2 Picea sitchensis | reverse complement strand
TGAGGAGTTGGGCTTATCTCAGCCATGGAGGCGAGATGAGAGGCTAGTCATATCTCTGGTTCTTGTGTGGCCCCTTTGCGGCTCGGGGGGCTAAGGGGGAAGCAGAGTACCCCTAGCGATTGGCTAGGAGGTACCGGTGAGTTTTCTGCGGTCGGCGAGCGGACGCAGCACGGAGCGCGGGACGTCTTCCGAAGAGGGCGAGTGGCTACGGTATGATTTTAATTCTGGCGAAATCGTTTATAAATGGTTAGTGTTAAAATGTTTCTGATGTCATGCTGAAAAACGCATTTCTGGCAATTTCGCTTATAAATGGTTAGTGTTAAAATGTTTCTGATGTCATGCTAAACCACTCGTTCGAAAAATTCGTTTGGATTGATTACTGCGTCGTAGTTCTGAAATTTTGTTGGGTTAAATCGTTAACGAATTGGGTTTCTGAAATTTTTTGATTTGTATTTATTGGGCGTTCTCTTGATTACAATGGGCAATTCGTTTATGATCTGCGTTTTAACTGATCTGGCAATGATCTGGCAATTCGTTTATGATTTGGCTATTCATTTTTGCTCTGCGTTTTAATGTTTTAATGGTCTACATCTTACTGGAATATATTTGGGCATTTTCATTTTATACTGTGGGCAATTCTTGTGTTTGGGGCGTTTTTATTACACTGTGAGAAATTCTTACCTTGGTCGTTTTTATTAATTTCGGTGGGTGAGTTATTTATATACCGTGAGCCTTCTCAGGTTGTGAATTTTCATTTGATACCGTAAACCATTCTTCTATGGGGGCGTATTTATCACCCACAGTGAGCAAATTCCTACATGGGTCGTTGACCACATACAGTGGGCGTTTGGCAACTGTTCCTGGGCGTTTTAGCATCTGATATTGGGCGTTTTTGCACTGATGATGGGCGTTTTATTTGCCACTGTATATTGGGCAATTTGTACTGATGATGGGCGTTTTATTTGCCATTGTATGTTGGGCGATTTGCACTGATGATAGGCGTTTTATTTTCCACTGTATGTTGGGCGATTTTGCCCTGATTATTGGGCATTTTTTTTTTCAATAACAGTGGGCAGTTAGTGTGTTGTGCGTTTTATCTCTGACAGTGGGTTGTTAGTGCTTTGGGCATTTTTGTCATTGACAACAGCAGTTAGTGTGTTGTGCGTTTTTATCTCTGACAGTGGGCTATTAGTGCTTTGGGTGTTTTTATCATTGACAACAGTTGTTAGTGTGTTGAGCGTTCTTATCTTGACAGTGGGCAGATAGTTGTTGGGCGTTTTTACGATGGACAATGGGCAGTTCATTTATTGGGCATTTTTTCTTATTTATATACCATGGGCAGTCTTTAGATGGGGCATTTTTGTACTGGGGCGTTCTCCTTGAGCACAGTGGGTATTTCGGCCGAGGGGGGGCACATCATTTATAGTATGCCATCTTCCGTTGTGAATGTCTGTCATTTCGTTTTACATTTATGTCACTCCTTTTACCACCGTCATCTAGTTGAGTAGATTTGGGCAGTGGTGGCAATCCGTTTTGTCTTCTGGCCATCGTTTTATCTTCTGGCAACTGCTGGGGAATGGTTTGCTATTTCTGGGAGATGTGTCAAGTATCTGTAGTTGTTTTCAAGTTTGTTTGCTCAGGAAATTGAAGGATGGTCCCAGAAATATATTTAAGGGTGGCGATTGATTCAATGTGCTTCTTAAAAGGTTGTCATTTAATCTATTAGTTCTCATTCTACTTTTAAATGCTGCAAAAGATTATAGATTGTTGGATCTAATATTAATACTAATGTTGTAAAGCAAGAATTAAAGGGTCACTTTATAATGTCGGTTTCATTCTATAAATATACGTTGTAATCAATATAGAATGTGGTATTAATATTAGTTATTACTAGTTGTATTGCAATTTGGAGTGGTCACGATAGAACGCCAGTTTTCTTTTATAAATAAAGGCTGTAATTAAGTATAGAAGGTTGTATTTAATAGTAAAAATTAAATGTTGTAATGTAGATTAAAGGATGCCATTGTAACTTGACATTTTTAATTCTGATGTGAATTGTTATTTTCAATTAAATGCCCCCTATAACTATGATGACATTCCATATGTTGACATCCTTAATTAATTGCTATCTTTAAGTATTGTCATTTATGATACTGAAGGTTGTCATTTCAACTATTTCCCTCTTTAGTTATTGTCATTTAAATTTTATTATATTATTATAGAGTTTCCATTCTTTATTCTGATATAGATCGTTACGTCCGAATGGATGCCACCTATACTTATGATGTAATTCTATATATTGACCTCCTTCATTACGTGTTAGCTCTATTTATCGTCATTTGAAATACTGATAGTTATCATTCCAATTATGGCCCATTTTAATTATTATCATTTTAAATGTTATTATTTTACAGCATGCCACCCTTAGTTATGATGTATTTGTTCATTTGAATTGATGATTACCTATAACTATAATGTTATTTTAATGCATTATTATTGAACCTTATGATCATTGATGACATCGCATTGTGCGCTCCTCATGTTAATTGAATGTTTTTACTTGGAAGGTCATTATCATTTCGGTGGTTGTAGCATATAAGAGGTATTGTAATGGTAGAATCTTGGTCCAGATAGGTGATATAACTGAAGGATGGTTAGTATTTCATGACAGGGTTATTGTAATTTTTATTGTCTTTAATAATATATATATGGTGCAATAACTTGACTTACGTACAAAAATTACTCTGAGTTAGTCAATTAGTGTGGTTGTTCTTTTAAACCATGTTGAACTTGGGTGTTCATTGTCGGAGCCCTTGCTGTCGTGCGCCATCCATAAAGGACGTAGTCATCCTTCTTATTTCTTTTTCACTTGATAGTATTCAGTTGGTTGCTTGGTCGGTTGTGTCAGGCGGGATTTAGTCACCCCCTGGTAGCCCTAGGAGACATGTCTGCGTGTGCAAATTTTTGTGTAAATAATCCAGTGCCGTATCAAGAGTCTCGGGCCCTTTAAAGGCAAAGTTTCCACTCTTGCGACACATCTGAGAGAGATTACTAGTTTCTGCCTGAGCAGTCGGCCAGGAGCTTGTCTAATCTTCTTTCGAGAAGACATAAGACTAAAAGCCCTGCTTTTCTATGCACAAATGGTAAACTCTACTGTTGGATTCTTCCATCTGTGACTGTACTATACTTAACACCCAGTGTCATTACCTGCTTACAACTTCTAGTTGTACGCCTTATGTCTAGGGGCGTTTATCGCTTGTTGTCACTGTGATGTGTCGGGGTCGTCTTGTTGTGTTCGTCTTACTTGCGTCTTGTTTTAGGTCGGGTTACTAGTTTATGCCTGAGAAGTCGGCCAGGAGCCTGTCTAATCTTCTTTCGAGAAGACATAAGACTAAATGCCCTGCTTTCCTGTGGAGGAATAGTAACCCTAACACCATGGACTCTTCCCTCTGTGTTCTTACCGTGCCCCCCAGTATGTCTTAATGTTTGTGATGTGCGCCTTATGCCTGTGGTCGTATACTGTTGTAGTTACTCATTGTGTGCCTTCAATTTTACCTTGTCGTGGTTGCGTCTTGTTGGTCATCGAGTGGCGACATAGAGTCAGGGTGTTGTTACTTCTACACGCGCGCACACACCTTAAACACACAAAAAAAAAATAAAAATTGCACCTGTTATTAGAATGGTTGTCGTAACGAGGAGGACGTTACAATTTGGAATGATCCACTCCGACGGGTTTAGAGGCTCCGTTGGCCGATCTAAATCCTAGGAAAGTGAAAGAAAAACTAAACTAAAGAAACTAATCTACATGAAAAAACTAGCTACAACAAACTATATACAAATCTAAAATATATATACAGTTTACTAACTAATATTATAGAGCAATCATTCTACTTATTAAATGTGCAGTTATCAATACAATTAAATCTCAATTACATATGTACAGTATTTACAGAATACAATTTTTGATCGAAATTTCCAAAATCATTTGTAAAATATCTTATGACATCGAAGCTATTATTTTTTATTTTTTATCATTTTTATGAGAAAGGAATAAAATGAAAGTTATCTAAGCTAAGAAATTAAGATAACAATCCTAACTATAAATATGAACTATAGAGATGAACAATGAAACATGTTCAGATTACAAGAAAATTATATATTAATTAACTAATTGAATAACACTAACAAACTGACCTGTAGAAGCGCTCCCTATTTGTCCTGTTCACAGTACTGGATTTAGCTGTTTGATAAGAGAAAACCGCACTAGATTTTCCACAAGCTTCTCGTAAATGGGAAGAAACAATGCTCTTTGAATACAAATGACAGAACAAACAACACATAAAACAACAACAATCTTATAGTTTACATATCATCACATTTAGATAAATCCCAGGGAAAAGATTTGTACATGACCGTTCATTTAACAAAGAAGATAAACCTTCTATTCATTAAATTCAAACAGAGTAATTGCTGTGAGTAAAATGAGATAAATCAAATATGGACAGAATTTGAATCATAACGCATCAACCTGTAACATATCTTGATATCTAAAGTAGTCAATAATTTGATTACAAATTGTTATGCACAAAACTTGAACAAAAGTAAGATAAATTGAAGCTAAAGCCGTACAAAAAATCCACTTCTATTTGAGTCTGTATAATCATAATTCCATAGTCTTTGTTCTCCCAACAATGATGGGTTCTTTACAAAAAATAATAAGTATATAATGGCCATAGGATAAAACAATCCTCGTGGAAGATATCAAAACTGTTTGCAAAAAATATGGGAACAATCTCCCAGATTCCTATTTCTGCATAAGACTAACAACCTAAACCAAAACTATGTAACAAAAAGCATGTTCTAAACTGCCACAACAGATCCAATTCCCATTGAAATTTGTGTGTACCTGTAGATGGGCAAGAGTAAACAATTTTAGATAATGTTTTAATTGTAAAATCAACAAAAATCCAACTTTTATGACTAGCTACAGAATCTCACGATTCTGTAGTTGGTCATATTTACAAACCAAGTCGTTTTAAATTAATCCAATGATAACATGAATGTATGTGATCTATCAAACAAACCCTTAATTACTAATTCAAAGCAAAACAAATCATTCACGCTAAAACAAACCAAATCTTTTATGCCAATTCAAAAAAAACACAATCGTTTTTGAATCAAAACAAAACATAACTATATTCGATTTATCCAACAAATATTTTATACTAATTCAGAGAAAACACAAATATTTCATGCTAATTCAAAGCAAACACAATCATTTTTGAATCAAAACAAAACAGAACTATATTCGATTTATCCAACAAATCTTTTATACTAATTCAGTGCAAACACAAATCTTTCATGCTAATTCAAAGAAAACACAATCGGCTATGCTAATTCAAAAAAAACCAAATCATTCAAGAATCAATGTTGAAATAACATACCTTGGCGGATACGATTCGGTTATGATAATTTCGAGTTAACAATGGCAGTGGTTGCCTCAACATTTTTGAACATGATAGAACCCGTAGTCTTTTGCCTCTTATCGTTGGCTTATAGTCTATCATTTTCCTTAGACAACACAGTCACCCTGTCCTCCAAGGAATTAATTTTGGATTGCAACAGAGGGACATCTGTGTAGTATCGCTCGAGCCAAGAGTTGCATTGAGTGCACGGTTGTTGATCAGGCCGAGTCACTACAGGTGAAGCATCCTTTAAATTACTATGGGTTCCACTGTCAAACTTGATCCCCGGGAAGTTAGGGTCATCCTTAAGGCACGGTGGGAGGTTGGACATGTAGTCATAGGGTTCAACAGAATAGAGGCCATGTGAGTATGGGTACTCCTCAGTATAAAATCGCTCAATCTCAGAATCCGAGTCTTCACTCAAAACAATTGGCTTCTGGTCTGTGTTTTGTTTGGTCTTGTTACAAGAACACCTAGATACCCAAGGTGTAGCCTTCTTACCTTTGCTGTTGACATTTGTATTTCCCTTGCCTTTCTTTGTTGCATGCCTCTTAACATGCTTAGCACTATCTTTTAAACATGGGTCATGCAGGGTGTCGGGTAGGTCAGCGTTGGGGTAGGTCGAGGGTTTCACAGTAGGTAAGAGTGTAGGAGGTGGCAGGATAGGCCCGACAAGGGTTTCAGTGACCATGGTCTTATCCACTTTACCACATTCAGGAGTGACAAAGACAATCCTTAATAGGAAATCTTTCCAACATTCACCACTCAAACTCAAATGATGAACAATAACGATTTTGATCAAACAGTGATGGAAGAAGATGGAGTTAGCCTTTTCCCTATTAAATCGTTTAGCCATTTTATACAGACTATGTAGGAGGTAGTGAGGCATATTCAAAGGGAAATCTATGAAATTCATAAGGAACCGAAGATGGAAAAGAAACACTAAACCATATCTACCTTCGAAAGTAACAAATTTCTTAATAATGGCCAATAAATCATGCCATCGAGACTTAAGGGTCGTGACTGGAATACCTTTATCACAATTGATAATTTTTCTTGAGGTAAACAGGAGTGGCCATGGCACTTCATCCACCTTTGAATTCTTAAACCACCTCTTCCCTTTAGCTGGCAAACTCGTAGCTGAGCTGAGGAATTCCTCGTTCAATTCAAGTTGGATATCCCCAACTTTGGCCCTACATCCATCGAATGTGAGGGAAAACCGCTGAGCGACCATGAGGTTGAAACCCTTGAATTTTTGGATGAAAACTAACTAGCCATTACTCTCCAGGTCCTCACGAGCGTTGTCAAATAACAACAGCATTTGGATTCCATTAGGTTCTATGCGCACTATAGGGGCCATAGCCGGGAGCACACAGTCAACAAGGTAACTGGTGAGGGGGTTGGACAGGGTAGACACAGGACCAATTCCCACAATTTTCTCAAAACCAGCAGAGGTAGCCTGAGGTGCAAGGAAAACATTAACACTTATGCATGAGAGGGTGGTGGAAAGAAATAAAACCATGCAAAACATTCATTTTGACATGTACAATCGACGATGCTTTGGTGATTCAAATCCCTATTGGTGTGTGTCAAAAACAATGTAAACAACATGCCAAACAAATAACCATTGAAAACCATGACAAGCCGATCTAAATATTTGAACAAACAATAGCATTTGTATGATTTAAAACAAAACAACATTTCGAATATAGCACCAAGGATTTAATCAAAGAAACCAAAAATCATTGCATGGGGAACCTATAAATTGAAACCATATCAACAAAAATGCAAAGTGAATAAAGGTTTGGTGTTTTGACACATGTATGACCAATATTAAGTTAGAAGTGAAATGACCACATGAACAAGAGTATTCATGATAATCTAGTGATGATTTTAATGTCATCGACATGACTTCCAATTCAAGGTTTTCACGCTTACAGTCGTGAAAATGAAAACAAAAGGCAGGTGTGTGAATGCGCAAGATAATAGTTTCGTTTTGTTTTAAAGAATTGCGACGAGTATTGAGGGTTCAAAACCCTTGTGTAGGCAGCTTGTAAGGAAAAGATAAAAATGCAAAATGGCTTCCAACAAAAGGGCACTACCTATTGTACGGTCAAGGTACCTAATTAAAATGATTTTTTCATCATGAAAGACCACCAATTGTTCTGCACATTTTCAAGATGGAAGACATTGCGTTTTGGCAATGCTACCTAAATATGAACAGAGATGCAGTGTAAGTGGCTCTACCTACAGTCACTACCTAATATTTGGCAGAGAATAGAATTTCCATACAGGTGCAACACATTGGCGCTACCTAACTGTGCTACCTAATATTGCACAAAGAGTATAGTCTGTACATATATGCAGAATAGAGGCGCTACCTACAGGGACTACTGAATATTTCACAGAGGGTAAAGGTTTGCACACACGTGCAACACAGGGGAACTACCTATAGGTACTACGTAATATTGCAGAGAGAGAAGAGTCTATATACATATGCAACACAGTGGTGCTACCTACAAGCGCTACCTTTTTCCCTTGTAGTGCGCTACACATATCTGCTACCCAAGGAAGCTGCCAACAAACACCAGGGATCTAGGAGGACCAAGATAACCTCTTTGTGATAAATTAATGGTGGAGAAGGTTGTAGAAACATCATTTGGCATCATGAAGACAACCACATGCTTTGAACGACACATGGAAAACAAGGAGCTGTGAAACAAAAGGGGATCAATTCAGTTTGAAGTTTAGTTGGATTAGTCACCAACATTTTCCTATTTTATAGCATAGGTGGTTAGATAAGTTGTTGGAGAAAATAAATGCTTAGAGGATTTCAAGGGAAGGAGGCCAGCTTGTACCTCCCGCTCCTGTCTCCATTTTTTTATAAATAGATATATCAATTTCTTTAGTAGGTTTGTATGGTTGAGCAAGGCTCCCTTATACTGTAATATTTTTATGAAGTAACTATGATCTAGTGATGTACTAGACTTAAGACTTTTTGACTAATAGAAATCATCTTCTCTTTCCTCTTCTTTTCTTTTGATGCTAAATTCTCATGATTTGAATGATTCACATGAATGATTGTGGTGATGTTATGATGGATGTTTGATCATTATGTTATCATGATGTTTATTTATCTTACTTAATTTCTCATTTCAAGAATATCTTGTGTTAAGAAACTTTCCTCCTTAGGATTTTGTGGACCTGATGTTTATAGACGCCCCTACACTTCTCTCATTCAAGTATTCCCTTTATTCATACTTACTCCCAAACTACTGATTGAAGTTAGCCAAGACCTTAATTGTTGGTGTATGCTAGCCCTATTATCTGAGTTAGAACATTATCATTTGAGTCCTTTTCCATTTGACCCTTTAAACACCCTTACATTCAATTATAACTTGATGGGTACTAGGGTTGCCTTCCATGCAATCGAAAGGTGAATCCTAGTGCTAACACCTGGAAAAACCCATAAGGGGAAAACCAATGAGAAAGGGAGTTTTTATTATTTGTGATATTAAGAGAAATTTTGTTACAATATATTCATCTTCATAAATTTAATGAAAAAATTATCTCGAAAATCATGCCAAGTCTTCACACAAGTTCTGAGCCAAACTCTTCAAAATTAGTGCCATAATTTTTTGCACCAAAGTACAGGTCTTCTCCTCGATATTTGTGACTCTAACTTGTTGTATGGATGCCTCGAAATTCATGCCAAAAACAACATAAAAAATATGGGTGATAAATGATTGTACGACCTCCTAGAAAACTGTGCCAAACTCCTTGAAATCAAACACAGAAAGTTACCTTGATTTATGTTCAGCAAATCGACTCTATGGACTGTGAAAATCCATACAGTATGGCCTGTGTCAGCTGGATGTGCCCTCCTTGATTTCTGCACCCAAAAACTCATTCATACAGACTGTGAAATACATATTATATGACCATAATTTAATGTTCCACCCCTTCCTTGATTTGTGTGCCAAAACAACATGTACATACTCCTAAAATATGTATTGTATAGCTTGTTTTTAATGTTGTACCTCCTGCCTCGATTTCCATGATAGTTTCTAGCCTTGTAATTCATACCCTAGCTCTGCAAAAATGGCCTCTTTATCCAACTCGAATTTCTGCTCTTGCTCTCTCAAAAATGTCTCAACAACCCAACAATGGGTGCACCCTCCTTACCCTAATCAACCTCATGAGGGAATCTCAAGAGTCATCTCATCTAACGGTTGAGATTAGATGAGATCAACGGTGGGGATAAAATCACTTTATTCACCCACTTTCCCTAAGTCTCAAAAAGTCACCTTTTAATTTGCATCTCACAAATTAAATGACTAGGGTCCAGATTAGGTACTTTCTCACCCTATAGGCACCTAGGTAATGCAAAACACTTGCATAGGTAATTTTTGATTATTTTTAACACTCCCTCTTACCAAGGAAAGTGTTACTCACCACTCCAAGCTTGTCCCTGAAAAATACAAACTTGCCTCTGCCCAATGCTCTGGTGAGTATGTCTGCAACTTGCTCTTCTGTAGATATGTACTGTAGCTCCATTTCTCCTCTCTAAACATAGTGACAGATGAAGTGATAATGAATCTCAATATGATTAGACCTGTCATGAAAAGATAGATTCTATGAGAGTTTAATGAAACTCTGATTATCAAAGTAAATCAATGTAGGCATCAACTGCACACCAAACAATCCCACCAAAAACTTGCGAAGCCAAAGGGTCTCACAACTGGCCTGACTGGGAGCCATATACTCAGCCTCTGCAGAAATCAATGCCACTGACCTTTTCTTTCGACTGAAAAAGGACACAATTGTTGAGCCCAATCTGAAACAACACCCTGAAGTACTCTTCCGGTCACTTCCACATCCTTCCCAATCTGAATCTGTATATCCAACCAGATAAACTCCATCTCCTCTCTGATAGTCCAAAACATAATCTACCGTACCACAAAGATACATGAGAACATATTTTGTTTCCACCCAGTGCACTCTCCTAGGCTCCACCATGAATTGACTGAGAGTGTTGACAACAAAACAAATATTTGGCTTGGTATTGAACAAATACATCAATGACCCGATCAACTGATGATATAAAGTGGAATCCACCAACTGTGACTCAGAAGCATGAAGCTTCTTCTAGTTGGTAATCATATGAGTGGTCATGGGCCTACTTTCCTCCATCTGAAATCTCCTCAGAATATCACACACATACTTCCCCTTTCCTGAGAATATGTGTCCAGGCTCCTGCCAAACCTCCAATCCTAAAAAATAGTGGAGCAGTCCAATATCAGTTGTCTCAAACTTTGAAGCAAGGCTCTCCTTGCATCTAGTGATGAGTCTCTCTTCCCCTGTAATGAAAATATCATCTACATATAGAAATAGAATGAGATGATCCTCTCCAACCACGATATAGTCTAGGTTGGGATCTCCTCACTCTTCTCAAATCCCAACTATTGCAAATAGGCATCAATCCTCAAATACCAAGCTCTGGGATATTGTTTCAGCCCATACAATTCCTTTTTCAGTCTACAGACATGAGAATCTCTCACATTTACCTACTCAATATACACCTCCTCATGTATAAGACCATTCAGAAATGCAGTCTTCACATCCATCTGGTGAATCTTCCAACCCATCTTTGCTACAATGGAAATCACACCCTTGATTGAGGTATATCTAGAAACCGGTGCAAATGTCTCATCATAATCAACTCCCTCAACCTTTGAAAACCCCCGAGCCACAAAGAGAGATTTCTACTTCTCAATGTTGCCATCTACAACATTCTTGAGTTTATAGAGCCACTTGTAAGTCACCACTGTCTTCCCCTCATGTCTAGCAACAATTTCCCAGATATCATTCTTCATGATGGAATTGTACTCTTCCATCATGGCATCTCTCCAAACCTCTCTACTAGTAGCCTCCTCAAAAGTGGAAGGCTCGGACTTCCAAATACTTCTCACCATCATGATGTAGCTGCAAAACCTCTTGAGAGGTTTACTCTCCCTTACTGCATGTTTTGTATTCCCCATTGAACCCTGTGCCTCCCTCAAAATATCTTGAATCTACTTGGGCTTCCTCCTCTCTGAAGTAGTGTCCCATGGAGGGGAATTCTCTTTCTCAACCACATCTACAAAAGACTATGATCCTAAAGTAGATTCTGGAGTACCCGATTTTGAAACATGTGGACCACTAACCTGTGATCCTGAAATTTGTGGCCCTGTCACCTGTGGATCATTCGTCACTGAAACTGGTGGCCTAGAACTCTATGTCACTATAGTCTATTGTGGACTCACCTGGATATGAGGTGAATACTTCTCACCCCTCTTTGTCCCTTGTGACTTCCTAAAGTATTCTGCCTCTTCAAATCTCACATCCCTTCTCAAAACAGTCTTCCTCAAGGAAGGAAGGTATATACAGAAAGCCTTTGAAGTCTCTCTATACCCAACAAAGATCCCTCTCTCTGTCGTGGGCTCTATATTTGTAATCTCCTTAGAAGGGACATGTAAATATGTGATGCACCCAAAAATCTGAAATTGCCCCACCTCAGGCTTCTTCCCAGAAAAATTCTCCTCAGGAGTCATACTCCCCACTCCCTTGTGTGGACTCCTTTTCTGCAGATAAACTGTAGTGTAGCATGCCTGAGACCAAAGAAATAGTGGAAGCCCCTGATCATGTATCATGGATCTCGCAGCCCCAACTACGACCCTATTCTTCCTCTCAGCAACCCCATTCTGTTGTGGGTTGTAAGCAACAATCAACTCTCTCTGGATGCACTCTCTTGCACAAAATTCCATTAACTCCTTGGAGGTATACTCACCCACATATTTTGTCCTCAGAACTCTGATTTTCTTCCACGTCTGATTCTCCACAAGATCTTTGAAATCTTGGAATCGACTGAAGACCTGTTGTTATAACCCTAAATTGCACCATCCATACTTACCTGGCATCAGGCCAACTCATAGCCCTTCATTGCCAAAGCCATGGTGAACAGACTCTTCAAAAACCTCCTAAATTAAGTAACCCACGCCCTAACCTATCACTGGGTGCATTGGAACGCTGACAGGCCTTATACTGCACACGTTGGAACGCTGGCTGGCCCACTATAGCCCGCGTTTACCTAACAAAGCAAAAAATCAGGAAAGTTTCCGCCGGGACGAAAAGCTTTGGGTCAGTTAACTGGAACTCCCAGCCATGCATGGCCGAGATTTCGTCCAAAACCTGAGTTCATCCAAAACCCTAGCTCCTTCTAGCCTATAAAAGAATGGGTAGGGGTACTATTTGAAGACGAAAAATCATAGCAAAGAAACTCTGCCCAATTGCCGAATCTGTTTTGTCCCAACCCTTTAGCCTTCCCTCAAGCTTTAGGAGAATTCAAGCAAAGCAGTTGGAGGACAAAGAAGAGGAGGAGCCCAGGATCAGGATCAAGGAACGGTGGCCAGTCTCTATAATCATTGTAAGTTGGTTCATATTGAGATTAATAAAAAGATACTTTTCCTGTCCCAAATGCACGAATCTCATATGTTTTATTTGATTGATGCTTAATCTCTAACCCTCTAGTAGAACAATAGCATGCATGCGTAGTTTTGTCTTGATTGCAGGAAAGCTTTTTGGAAGGAGCAGCAGAAGAAAAATGGATAAAGCGCAACGAAGGATCTACACCAACCATCGATAAAAAGGTTAGTTTGGTTCTATCCTTGTTTGCATGTGGAAAAAGGGGTTTTAGGTTTGGGGTAGAAGGTTAAAAGTAATTTCTTAAGGATCATGATCTGCATGCAAGTTTAAGCCCTAGCTTGTTAGTCCGTAGGGTAGAATTTCCCCACAACAGAATTGGCGACTGCACTGGGGATATTTACTCTTAGGGTTTCCCGAATTTAGTTAAAGGTTCTTGGGTAGTTCAAAGAAGTTGAGTTTTCTGTTTCTTTGTTGTTTTTGTTTTTTGTTAGGTTAAAAGCTAGCAGGGAACCTGGTTATCAATACCAATTTTTCCTTGACTGTGGCTTGACATTTATTATCGGAACACACAGAGGTACACACGGCCTGCAGAAGGCATGCCCGCATGTAACCCACGCTCTAACCTTCTGCAGCTCACGTTTGAACGCTTGCTGCAGTGGTTTCAGTAGCGTGTAGTACCCAGGAAGTTAGAGAGGCAGTCTCCTCTTCCCTGTCATAATTTTACCTTCTTAGTGGGATTTCTATATCCTGTATGGGTCTTGTTGGTTCACTGTCTTGTTTTCAGTCTGCTTTATTGTGTTTGATTTTGCATTTATTTTTTCCTTTTTTGTTAAAATAGAAGCATCCAAGCCTTTTGGAGACCCTGGTTGTCAATACCAGAGGCCTTTTTCAAGTCTGGGATGCCTGTGTGTTGTTTTATCTCAGCCTTTATACAGACCCACGGCCTGTTCAAGTCTAGCCCACGGGTACTCGCGCGTTGTTATAGCTCATCACGCGTTTACACGCGGGCTGTTTCAGTGACAGTCGCGGGCTTGATTGGTAGATTTTCAGCTTGGGTGGGGCAGTCATCCCCTCCTATGGTGAGAAGAGATCCTCTCAGGGGTATAGAGTCTAGAGTTGCATAGTCAGCAGGTTAGGGCATTTTATCCTTAGCCTGTGTCTGTTAGTTGATGTTTTGATAAGAAAGACAAAAGTTTTTTTTTTTTTTTTATGGTTTCTNTGTTGTCATTTTCCCTTTATTGCTTTAGTTTGCAATTAAATAAATAAAAAATTCTTTTTTTTCATTTTCTTCTTAGTTTGAAGATTGTGTTGTTGCATCAGTAGCTAGGAAAGAAGTCTCATTTCGTAAGTTCTTGCACTGCATTTAGAGTATAAGTAGCTCACAGATCTGAGTGAAATTACTTGGTGTTTGCTGCATGAAATCTTAGGAAAGTAGAAAAGAAAAAGAAGTCTTTCTCGTTGAAAGGTTGTTGGTTTTTCATTGTTTGTAAAAGTTTTTGTTTCCAAGATTTTATTGTTCATTTTTCTTTGAGTCTTTTTACACACCATCAATGTCACTTTCATACCTTGTGACTTAAAAATCCCATAAAAAAAAACGCTAATTAAAATCAAGTAGACTTTTTGTTTATAGGGTGCATACACTAGCTCAGGACTAGGGCCTTGGAATAGGTTGGAGAGTAAATTCTCCAAGGCC
>SNQJ01S0226296.1:0-14704 GCA_010110895.2 Picea sitchensis | reverse complement strand
GAGTATTTCAATCAAATACTTGGATTTTGTGCTTAGTCTCTCCATACTTGGATTTTGAGCATAATATATTTATTATGAGCTATGTTTGTAATTAGTAATGTTTTGGTAGTCAATAAGTAAGACATGCTCATTTGCATATGATTGTTTTAATTGCATGCTTATATTTCGTGCCTAATCTCTTTATGCTTGGATTGTGTGCCTAGCCTCTATATGAGTGGAGTTTGTATGTAGTTTCTCTATCCTTTGATTCCATACTTGATCTTTGTATGATGAGTTCTATTCATACTAAGTAATGATTTTTATCCAGTAACTATGTTACAATTATTTGAGTAGAATTGCTTGAATCACGTGCTTGGATTTCATACCTAGTCTCTCTATATTTGAGCTCCATCCCTCTCTCTCTAATATGAATTATGTTCACTCTATGATTTGCTTGGATATCATGCCTAGCCTATCTATGTTTAATTTTGTGCTTAGTCCCTCTATCGTAAACTCTATTCACACCAAGTAATGCTTTGGGAGACGAAAATGAGGATACAATCATTCCAATAACAAGCTTGGATTTTGTGTTTGGTGTTTATAAACATTAATACCAAACAATATTTTGGTAGTGAATAACCAACATAAATACATTTTGATGCTAGATCTATTGAGCATGGAGAAGAATAAAAAAATATAAATGTAAACATCGTGTTGCTTAAAGGATTTCAACTTAATCTAGTTTAAAATAAGTAAATGAACATATGCAATCTTGTTTATTTACTTTTTTTTGGCATATGATGTCAAACATAATTTTATTTTATTTTATTAGTGTTGCATATACACAGTTACATGATGTGACACATGATTTTTACTAAGTGCAACTAGGTTATAATCACTTTGGATATAATTATTTCAATCACATGCTTAGATTTCATGCATAATCTCTCTATACTTGGATTTTGTGCCAAGTCTCTTTGTGCGTAGATTTCATCTTTGATCTCTCTATGCTTGGAATTTGTGCCTAGTCTCTCTATCATGTGTTATGTTAACATCAAGCAATGTGTTGGTCAATCATTTAAATATAATTGTTTGGATCATATGCTTAGATATTTGCCTAGTATATTTATGCTTGGATTTTGTTCTTAATCTTATTTGTGTTGGTCAATCATTTAAATATAATGGTTTGGATCATATGCTTGGATATTTGCTTAGTATATTTATGCTTGGATTTTGTTCTTAATCTTATTTGTGTTTGGATTTCGTGCTTAGTTTACTATACTATAAGTTATGTTCACAATCAACATTGTTTCAATAGCTAGCTATTAAGTTATAATTTTTTAAATAACACATTAAGATTTCATGCATTTCAACTATGTGTTTATATTTTGTGCCTAGTCTCTTTATATTTGGATTTCATGCTTGGTCTTTCCACTCTATTGTGATTTTTTTTTACAAGAAAAATCTCGTAGGGAAATTTAAGGCGTGTTTTCCCTCATTCATGGATGGCATCCCTAGTAAGCCCATTGACATAGACTAGTGCACCTCACCCAACAGGATTCAAACTGGGCATCTGCTCGCATGAACTAGCCAAATGAAAAAAAAACATGGACAACAATTAGTTGAACTAACTCTTTGGACTATCTATACTATGAATTAGGTTCACACCAAACAATGTTTTGGTAGCCAATAAATATATTATAATCATTTAGATATAATTGTTTTATGCACATGCTTATATTTCATCCTACTCTCTCTATGCTTGAACTTTGTGCATGGTCTCTCTACTATTACTTATGTTCACACTAAACATATGGAGACTATGTTATAATCCTTAGACGCAATTGTTCAATCACATGCTTATATTTCATAACTAATATTTCTATGCTTCACATGCTTATATTTCATAACTAATATTTCTATGCTTGGATTTCGTGATTAGTCTCTCTATGCTTGGATTTCATGCTTAGTCTCTCTATTATGAGTTATGCACACAACAAGTAGTATTTTAATAGCCAATAACTAGGTTATAAACATTTAGATATATAAGTGTTTTAATCACATGCTTGGTTTTTATGTCTAGTCTCTTTATGCTTGGATGTCACATGCCTAGTCTCTCTATTGTGAGTGATGTTCTCACTTAGTGTTTTGATATCTGGATGTCACATGCCTAGTCTCTCTATTGTGAGTGATGTTCTCACTTAGTGTTTTGATATCCAAAAACATGTTATTATCATTTAAATATAATTATTTCAATTAGATGTTTAGTTGCCATGTTTGGATTCTTTATATTGAGATTTTGTACAGAGTCTTTATATACTTGGATTTGATAACCTCTCTCTCTACCATGAATGAAGTTCACGTCAATGTTTTATTAACCCATAACTAAGTTATCTTTGTTTACATACAATTATTTCGATCACATACTTAGATTTTGTGCCTAGGCTCTCTACTATGAATTGTGTTCACATTATTGATATAACTTTAATGAAATATAAGTAATCAAGATGTGGTTATGGAGTAAGCTCATCCTTGTAGCCCGAGATAAGCAAACAAGATCAAGACTATAAACCAATTGTTTAAAAAAATCGATTGCTAAGACTCTTAACCAATTGTTTACTAAAATCCATATTGAATTGCCACAAAATCCATTTTTAAGACTATTAACCAATTGTTTACTAAAATCCATATTCGTTTACAACAAAATACATTTTTTTTAATTGTAAAAGAAACTTATTATATATACAACAAATGATTTACATCAGTTGTTAAAAAGACATGAAAAAACTAGAAGGGTATATGCAATGAACATCATAACCTCTTCTAAAGGGATACCAAAACAATTATGAAATCACAATATGTTGATGGATCTAACAATTGTGCATCTCTAATCAGTAATGTCCCCTTTGCAAGGAGTTGCATACGTACCTCATCTCACCATAATCTCCAAAACGTAGACAGAGAACTAACCTCATTATCAAAAACAAACTTGCAACGGAGTTTCAAAAGGATAAATAAGGTAGAGACTCTCAAACAATGCCAAATACCATCCAAGGAATCTTTGATCACTAATTTGGAATCACCAAACAAAATTGCATCCCAATGCAAATGCCCTTGAAGAATGTTTTCCAATTGAGATTGACCCTGAGCCCAACAAGATCTCGCAAAGGTGCATTCCCATAAAATATGCTTCACTAATTTGTACTTCAAGCAAGAGGGGAAAAGGCCATTAGAAATACCACTTTTGGTAAGTCGGGCTTTAGAGGGGAGACCTTGGTAGATCACCAAGCAAGCAAAAAACCAGAGTTTATAGAAATCTTGAATCAACCATACACCATGCAACCTCTGAATCCACTGGCTCTCTACATCCGAAGAAATCCACCTAGCATTGAGAATGCGACCTAGTTCTTGTCATTGATGCAAAATGGAGTAGAGCTTGTGAGAATCATATTGGATCAGGGGATGTCCAAAAATCCACTCCCAATCTCACCAAAAGGACCCAATCATATCAATATTCATCTTAAAAGTCTCCTCCTAGGATACGAGCCCAATAATATCCATCTAGGTAAGTCGATCCACATAAGACAATGCAAATCCCCTAGCCAATAAACGCCAAGGCTTCCAAGCATTGGAATCCCAAAGATCTCTCCAAAAGAAAATATTATTTATCCTAAGACTCCTTGCTTGAAAACAAGGGAGGTAAGATATGCAAGTACCCTCCTTCTTCCAACTCCAAATTGGCCTCCTAGCTAGATCCCAACCTGATCTACTTCTTGACCACTTCCAACGAACCAAGCTTGCTACCCTCCTCCATGATGTCCAAATACTCCTAAAGATGAAGGACCATGAAATATATAAATTATAAGGAGTATAGATGATATCACATAAATCAAATTAACCCTTTATTCTGCCAATATGCTAGGCTAAAATCAATCCATGCTACATCAAAACCTGCCAAGGAGATGATCCCTCCAAACACCTAACAACCCATTTAGTAGCCAAAATGTTTCCTTGGGTCACCACATCAATTATGCTTAGGACCCCTTGATCCTTCAGCATGATATAGACTGCCCAAGGGACCATGGGGAGACCATGATCCCCGCCATACTTGTCCCACAAGTATGAGTGCAAAATTTGTTCCAATGGGAGAAAATGCACCTTTCTTGGAAGCCAAAAAGACACATAGTAAATGTGGGAGGCCTGAAGAATCCTACTCACCACTGTCAAATTAGAAGCAAAGGGAAGATCCTTGCACTACCAAAAAAGTAACTTATGTTGCAATCTTTCCAAGCACCAATCCCACATTGCAACCGGAAAAATGTCTACCCCAAATGGTATACCAAGATACCTGTGACACCCTGTTTCCCCCAGTTTGTAAATATAACTATAAATGGCCAAAAGACTATGGAAAAATTTATATGTGTGAATATTGATTCAATGGACCTTTGTTTGAAGGGTAAACGAATGTGAACTCAATTATTTACTAAGAAAATGGACAAGTGTTGAATGACTAATGGAAGGGGGGGTGTACTTAGAAAGACCATGAATGCTATACGAAGAAAGGGTGAAGGGGACTAGGAATGGTTGCGTTAACCTTCACCAAACCAGTGCTTACTGAATTTAATTGCTCAGGACCAGAACCCTCCTCTGACCCAGAAATGAATTACAGTCAGGATGGTGGGTGGGAAGACCTCCTCAAGAGTTAATGAGGGATGGGGTGTGTAAGAACTTATCCGTAAGGCTTCCAGACTTGACCACTAACTGGGAATTTGGGACACACGTGACCATGCTGAAAGAGGCGAGGAGGGAAGGTGTGGTGGGCAGAAGGGGGAAAGAACACACCTGCAAAGAGTGCAGAGACGGGAAATGAATCTCGGGGATTCAAGGAAGAATGGAAAAATAAGCATTCTGGACACAGGAAATGGTAGATAAGGTTATGATACAAGATGAAAAACCAGGCTAGTCCTCCTTGCTTGGTATCGTGTAAACCATTGCCATGATCCTGCGGGAAGAGGAGAGTAACCTCTGTCCCTATTGTGGCTGAGCGAGAAGAAAAGTTTGTGTTGTAGAGCATCGTGGTCTAGCTCGGGGGTGGCTAGTGGTAAATCCGTTTGGAGTGATTAAGCCTACGGTTGGGTGGAAACGGGCACCCCTTCCAGTAGTCACTTCACATTGATTCTAATAAGTATTTTCTTGACTTTAATTGTTGAGTTAGAATGATGAATGATTTCTTGGTTTTTACACATCTATCTCTCTCTCTATATATATATGCATGTATGAACATCTCTGTGTGAAATGGCTATTTTATGTGTATTCTTCCATCTCCTTGGGAACTCACACTTCCCACTGGTAAACTGTATGCCCAGCTTCACTTCGGAGGGCTTCCCAAGTGTAAGTCGTAAAATGGTCGAGATAGGAAAGATCGTGTAGATTTGAAACCATATGTATGAAGAGAATACTTTCCCCTGACCCCCCTTTCCGTGTGAATTTCCAGACCCAAATCCCTACCTGTTCAGGGTGAGAACTCAGGAAAATAGTGATATGAAAATACCAAAAGGGAAAGGTTTTGCTTGTCCGAGGGATGGACGGACGAGATCCATTCGGAAGGAGCCACGGGCTATCATGAGCATTGGCTATGAGAAAGAGCGCGGGAGTTAACCCCTCTAGCCCCTCAGATCCACTAGTTTGGAGTTCGCGTATCGGAAAGATTATGGGTTGGTGCGACCAAAACCCCCAAAATCTGAAGTCACGAAGTTACGTGGGTCGTTGTTCTATGGATCCTTTGGGACCCACCTCGACCGTTGGATCTACGAGTTCAGAGTTCGTGCGCAAGGAGACAACATATCTCGTTCGTTGGATCTATACGCGAAGGACTATAGTTGTGAGATCCAGAGGAAAGTGCATGAGGTCTAACCATTTGAAAGTGCACAGGGGAGCGGAATTTTGTGAAGTCTCGAAGTTCCAGAGTTAATCAAAACCATCCATCGTCAAAGGACAGGTGGCAGTAGATCCGAGAGTTCGAGGATTCAAACCTCGGAAGATTTGCAAGGATTTGGGAGCCGCAAGAATCCTAGTCATCCATCGAGAAGGGACACGTGGTGAGAGATCAACATTTCGCTGACTCACAACTCGGGAAGTCAGAGATAGGAGTTGTGAGAACTCGTGAAGTCTGATTTTGCGATTTGATCATAGTCGTCGATCAAGGGGAGGGCGTGGACCGTTGATTGTCCAGGGAGATATTAGGAATCAGGAGAAGCAAGGTGAATGACTCTCCAACTTCGCGAAATGTGAAGTCTCGATTCGCGAAGAGTTGATCTAAGCCATTGGGCCGCGGGAGATTGTGGACCGTTGATCTGACATCGAGAGTTCGAATTTCAGGATTCCAAGGAAAGGAGATGGACTAACTTCCACCTTCGCGATACGTGAAGTCCCGAAGTGCTCGAGGGTTGGGCCTCGAGTCATAACGAGGGGTCACATGGATGGAGGTTAAGGAACAGAGCTAGCGCTGAACTAGGCTCTTAGTTCGGGAGTCAGGTGAGTCAAGGTTGGCTCATATGTGAATACCTGACAACAGAAGTCACAAAGTGCCTTTTTGTTAGGCTTGTGGTCATAGGTAGTGGTCACATGGAGGAGGATTGTGTCTGGTGCTTGTTCACGCGGGAGAACCAAAACGAAAATTTAGAGGCTTTACACTATAGAAGCTCCTTGAGAAGGGTGGGTGTGTTACAATACCACACAATAACCCCTCACTAGACAAACCTCCAAGCAGCCGGAAACCATATGGGATGATCCTCAAGACCAAATAACCAGTGGTTTGTCTTGTGATCACTAACGATTGCCCCTGAAGCCTCACAAAACACTGCAAGACAATCCTTGGCAGCTAATATGGACTCCTCATCAACAGAGACCGAAAAAAGAGAGTCATCCACAAAATGATTATTAATCATATCTTCCCCCCCCCGGGAGAGAAATACCTCTTATCCAACCCTAAAGACGAGTTTCCTCCAATAAATATCCAAGAGCATCAGTCATCAAAACATAGAGATAAGGGACCAAAGGGCACCCTTTCCTAATAGACCTATGGAGATGGATGCAGGGGGAAAATACATTATTAACTAAAAGAAAAGAAAAGGCACATGCAAAAAATGTGTTAATCATACCAACACAACGTTGGCCAAGCCCAAGGCAGGTCAACATATTGGTGATAAATGTCCAATCAATATGATCATATGCTTTGTCGAAATCAATTTTCAGGAAGAGTGCCCACTGACCAAACTCCTTGGCCCACTCCATGGCTTACCATGATGACAAGACTGTATCCAAAATAAACCATCCCTATACAAATCATGTCTGCTCTCGGTGAACAAAATACTATTTAAATACCATTAACTAATTGTTTATTAAAATCCTCATTTATTTGCAACAAAATACATAAATTTAACACTATTAACCACTTTCTTACTAAAATCCGTATTCATTTAAAATATTTCATTTTTCATATGAATACGGTGTCATATTTTATGTTTTGGATTTTGTTTTACATTTTTATTGTCCTTTTAATTTTGTGCATGATGCATTGGGTGGTCCTAGATACATGTAGAGGAGGCTTATAAGGCATTACTCATACTAAAATATTTTCAACCAACACAAAGTTAACTTTAAATTACAAGTTTATGAGTGGATATAACAACATATACTATCATTCTAATGCTAACATCTTCTCGAATTCAGATGCCATACATTATGAACATTGTTTAACTTATTATTATTACATTTATGATGTCCATAATAATTGTAAATCTTTATGTAGACTAGAAAGAGAATGGATTCACTCCATCCATGACCAAGCATAGTATTATACTTTGTTGCCCAGTAATAAAAAAATTAGGCCATGTATTCTTAATGTTCTTCATTTCCTAAGAATTTGCATGAATGCATTGATATGATATTCATCCATCACTCATGCCTACTCTTCAACCCTAGCCATTGTACGTCATCCTCCTTGCAGATTTGTCCCTCCCAGACATGGATCTGAGAGGGGGGTATCCTCCCTCTCCTCCATCCATTGATGCCACTGCATTCCAAGAGTTAATGGCCTCCCTAAAGAAAGAAACCTTCAAAGTCAAATCCATCAAAGTTTGTGAAAACAATTGATCATGTTCCAAAGGTGAAGATCCCCCTAGCGAACTCACACCTCAAATATCTAGCCCATGTTGAGCATGGTCTCATCGAGAAATTCATCGAAGTATGGTCACCCCCTCGATCCATGGATCTATGGATGAAAAACACTTGGATGGAAATGATCCAAGGAATCCTCACCTATTATTTTTGTAGCTAAGGGTTCTATACATTTTTGTTTGAAAAGAAGGATGAAAGAGATCTCATCTTCCAAAATGGTCCATACTTCATGGGACCTAAAGGAACCAATAATCCAAGGAACCCTCACCTATTATTTTTGTAGCTAAGGGTTCTACACATTTTTGTTTGAAAAGAAGGAAGATAGAGATCACATCTTCCAAAACGGTCCATACTTCATGGGACCTAAAGGAATCAATAATCCAAGGATGGCAATGATCCAAGGAACCATCACCTGTTATTTATGTAGCTAAGGGTTCTACACATTTTTGTTTGAAAAGAAGGAATATAGAGATCTCATCTTCCAAAATGGTCCATACTTCATGGGACCTAAAGGAATATACCTCAATAAATGGATGCATGATTTTAATCTTGAAATTGATGTGCCCAATACGGTTGTTGTATGGGTTCGGTTACCCCATCTCCCTCGTCACTATTGGAGTGATGATGCCCTAGCATAAATTGGAAACTTATTAGGAAAATTCATTAATACTTCTATGCCTAAAGCTGAGATGTTTGGATGTGCAAGAATCTGTGTGGAGGTTGATATAGAAAAGGGCTTGTCAAAGGAAATTAGTCTATCCATGAACAATTGGACTCATATACAAAATCTAGAGTACGGACAATTATCATTTAAGTGTAAATCCTTCCATGAGTATGGATACTTCACCAAGAACTACAAGCTTATAGCTTCGACACAGGATCCTCCAAAAAACAAGGAACAATGGTAGAAAATCAAGAAATGTTCAAGTGGTAAGTTAGTTACCCCTCCATCTTATGAATCCTCCTCCTCCTCTAGATCTAAAGACAAGCTTTCTCCTTCTGATAATCAATTCCCAATTATTTCCTAGATTGACCAAAATCCAATAGCTTCTATCCAGATCTCTTCTCAGCCCTTAGTCAACCCCCCTTCCTCCCAACCAACGGTTACTCCCCTTCTTAGCCTATTTTAGTTTGCTCAACCCCTATCTGAGCCTCTTTTGGAATCCCGTAAAGTGATGGATGTTATAGAGCTAGAGGAAGATCAACAAGAAAGCCAAGATCTAGTAGTAGAGAAGCATCCTACTCAACCCAATGGAGTTTTCACCCGAAAAAAGGCTCTTGAGTGGCAAGGAGAGGATGACAAGGATCCAAAGAAAGAAAGACTCCCCAAAAGACCAAGAATAAGAACCCTTAAAGAAAAACAAGAAGCGATAGCATCGAAGGAAAAATATTTAGGGTTCCAAAACTCCATTGAAAGTTCCTTTGGAGCAAGAGATAAAATAATATTTATCAAAAGTCTAGGAATGCAAATGTCGTCTGAGCTTATAAGCAATAGCTCAAAATATTTAAATTTGAAATAATGAAAGTAGTCTCATGGAATAGTGAGGGAATGGGAGGCATGTATAAAGAAGAAGCTCTGAAAGGCCCATTGTAGTTCTCATCCAAGAGATGAAATTAGAAGCATAAAAAATGCTAGCAATATGACAAAAACAATAGAAATCAAGCAAAGGAATAAAAATCAACTCAAGGGGAGCTTATGGAGGCATATATATTTTCTGAGACAACACGATATTTAAGCTAATGAACTCATTACATACTCAACACTGGGTGTTGGTAAGCCTCAACCACTGCACCTCTAGAAAAAGAATCCAAGTTTTCAACATTTACGTTCTCGTTTAGTGTAGAAGGAAAGAAAAATGTTGGAAATTGCTTCAAGTAATGAAGGACTCGGAGTATGAAAAGAAAAATATAGTAGCAAGAGATTTCAACTTGATTTTATTAGCTAAGAAAAAGAGAGGGGGAAGCATTGTCTGAGATCCATCCAAGGAACACATGGAGGATCTAATGGTTGAATGGGGTTTAGTATACATAGAGCCCAAAAAAGGGAAATATATATGGATGAATAGAGGGATAGGCTAGGGCCACATTGCGGCCAATCTATATCGGTTCCTGTTATCCCTAATTCCTAGGGATAACTAAGGAGATGATGTCTCGAGGCCCTCAGGTTGTAGACATGGAGTACTGAGAGACAATTTGACCAACACTGTCCACTTACACAGATAGAGGCCCGCTTCACCACCATAGATCTCAGATTCATCATGAGGGTATCCAACACATCAGATTTTTTTCGAAAGATATTGGGTCTTGCTCCATGAGGTACAAGCCATATATTATGGTGAGTGTCATTTCAATACTTGAGGAATTTGAGTTTGTTGCATTTTAAACTGCTTTTCATTATGTGATGTTTGCTTGGAAATTATGCTCTTTGCCTTGTTTAACCTTGGTGGTTGAAATTACGCCCTAGTAAGTGGTCACCCTTAGGGATATGTTTGCTACTGGGAGGTCCTTTTGATGAGTCATCATGCCATTCCCGACCATACTTGTCACTTTCCACACTTCACCCCCTCATCTCCTTACCTTTTGGGATTTTCGGGTGTACCGACCCAAGAAGGGATTGTCCCTCATTTCATGGGAAGAAGGGGCTAAAGGCCCAAAGGGAATGTAGTTGGAAAAAGATAAAATCCATATTATGAACCTTCCAAATGCTCGCCCAAAGAGGCCTTGAGAACAAATGTAATGTTTCTCTTAAAAATCAAAGACCTACAAAAGGAAACACATAATATAAATGCCCCACTTGTTGAGGGATCTACATAAGGTGTGTTACAAGCTAGACTATACTCCCATGGCACCATGTGTACTTCTCCTTTCAAGTGACACTTTGGTACTACCCCCCAAGCTAATCGATTAACCCTAGGGAGTGCCCAGTGTTTGGACCTTAATTAATTAATGGCAATAAATGGGATTGGAAAAAGGATGCATTGAAAATGAAGGTGCAACACACCCTCTACAAAGGCACCCATAAATGAGACACTACAATCCCTTGTATGTCATGAACCTTATGCCCATAGGTTTCCCCCCCATCCATGTCACCTTCTCCACATGAACTAGAGAGGGTTCCACTTGGGAAACACTCCTAAACTTGAGGTATGATTCACCCAATAGGTCGCTTTGTCAACCCTCCCATACCCAAACTTGGCAAATTGCATAGGGTCTTTGAGCACTTGTTTTTTTTGATGAGGTGGTTTTTGATGAAAATACTTAGATGTCTATTTTATTGACTTGATTTACTTATCACGATGCATTTGATTTGAGATATTTGGAGGGTGTATTCATTGTCTTTGCAGGACCTTTCTTGGTGGACAAGTTTGGGAGAACAAGCCTAGATTGGGCTTCCTCGGGGCATGAAACCCACATGATGGATACCATGGCCCACACACTGGACGATGATAGTATCCTTTGGAGGCCTGAGAGACACCTTGGAGGATCTATCCTAGCCCATTTCCAACCCAATGTTTTTCTCTTGAGGCCAAAACGTCACACTTGAGGAGCTTGATGTCACCCTAGGGATAAGGTTTTGGTGGTGAAGTTTTTTTATGATGGAAACTTGGAACGTTTTGATAGTAGGAGGCATGGCTTGAAGGAGGAAACCCTAGCACATGAGAGGGAGGCCCTAGAAGGCCCAACGACTTCCATCCTCAACTCCAACAACTTGCAAAAAGTGTCAAAATGTCACCCTAGAAGAGAGATGACGTCACATTAGGGTTTCTTATGGGCATTTTTTATAATTAAATTTGAATTCGGTTTGTAAAGGGGAAAAATAAGGGTTGTTGACCCCTTACTTTGTGGTTACCCTGAATTAAGTGGAAAAAAACTTTTAGGAGGATTTGTATAAATAGAGATCAAACTCTTGTCATTTTATCATAACTCTCCCATCTTGGAGAGGATCCTTGGCTGAAATTTGCACCCCTTTCAGACAATTTTCTCTATCTCTTTGCTACTTGCTCATGTGATGGTTTGTCTTGGCTATTGGATGGATAAGTAAGGTGTTATCTTTGTTTGAGACTATTTATTTCTTTTATGGTGGATTTTGTTGGTTAAAATGAGTTTATCTTGTTAATGCTTGGACTAGGTAAGGAATCTGTCTTGTTATTGCTTCTTTTCTTGGTTACAAGGTTAATTTGATAATCTTTTTGGGAGTATAATGACATACAACCCCACTAAGCCCATCATAATTGTCTTGGAATAATTTGTTTCACAAAGGAATACTAGGAGGAGTAAAAGGGTTTACACCCTCTTATGTTTTTTCTTAGCTTGTTTTGCTTGCCTTGGGGAGTAAAAGGGATTACACCCCCAAAGAAGTAGCACAAATATCTCTTTCATTTTTAAAGACTCCATAACCCAATATTTAAAGGCACTAATATCTTGCATTGGAGAAATAAAATCATTGCATTGAGATACATAGAATTACGAGATATTGAAATTGTTTAAGCTGGAATCTTTTCTACATGCTAAAAGCTTGTCAAGGCCACTAGGGTGTATTGTTTCTCCAAGGATTTATTGCTGCTGTAATAAATTTAAGCTACAACCATTAGGGGTGCAACAAATCACTTCATACTTTCTAAATTTTCTCATGTTCTAACCGTCAAATTTTGCTAGAAAGCTGCCAAGTTAATCTACTAGTTATTATGTTTCTTTTGGGTGGTTTACTTGCAAGTTTTGGTGGTTGGAATTTTCTGTAGTAACACTTGTTTTCTACAGACACAAGGATACATAAATATCTCTTCAATACTTACATGAAACAAACTTTAAATGTTGCTAAAGTCTTGCGCTATCATACTTGAGTTTCACTAGTAATTGTTAGTTAGTCTCTTGCATATTTACTTGGACTTTTAGTGGTCCTTGTTTAGTAGCTATTCCATTTATTTCATTGTTGATTTATATCTTTATATACTGCTGCTAATTAGTACAACAAGATTCACTTTATTTTCCATTGGATTGTTTGACTTGTATCTCATATTTTCTTATGTCTTGGGCAGGTATAATCATCTTCTACTGGAAACCATTGATCACTTCCAAGGCTCCTTTCCAAGCCATATTCCACTTCGTAACTTGACCTATAGGGGAATCACTTCCATAGTATCATTTTCCATCTCATTCCCCCCTAGGGTAACTGGGGATTCCCCCCTTCTGTTGGATTTTTCATTCACTAAAGCGAGTAGAGGGTTTATCTAAGGTGACAATGGGTAAACTCTCCCACCATTATGACCACTTGTGGATTGGGTTGGGCTTTTTCCAACCTACAGTTTTCACAATAATATTTCGATGTCATTGTTGGGGAGGATTTTGAATCCTCCTTCGTGCCCTAATGATGCTTTGGAAAGCTTCCATCCTAAATCCTTTACCCCTAGCTTGCCTGGCGACTCCACTTGAAGGACGTTCCCCTTCCGCCCTTGATGAGATTTTCATAAAGTTCATTTGGCGACTCCATTGAGGTATTACCCTAAGTAATGGAACAATGGCCTCGCGAGCCTTACCATGGGCATTCCATAAGGTGTACCCTTCTATTGATGTTCAAAATATCCTTGGATATCCAAATCATTGCTCTATGGAGTGGAGGGCAAGTTGCCCTAAATTTATTGGTGATCCAGCTCTAGCAGTCACCCATGTCGTGAATTATATGAATACGCTTCAAGATTAAACATGCTACATGAATACGTGTTGATGAAATTTTTTGTGTCTTCACTGGAATCAAGTTAAAGGAGTTGGCTTGCACACTAATGTAATCCGAAAAGTATACCATCTTATACGAAGCTCATTGAAGAATTTCTTAGGCATTATTAGCTAGCTACTCAGAATTTGCAAGATACTTTCCAAGAGCTCAAACACACTCTTTGTAGAGAAGTTTTTCTCGTAAATGATGAGACAATAGATGAGGAGTGGAAAACTGATGAAGAGTATCATCCACCTACTGCAGAAGAAGATCTCGATGATGAAGACCCAGATGAGACATCAATGTCCATTGTCCCTCTTGACAAAGATGAAGTCTTTCAGCCTTGCTTTCCTCTTGCACATGAAGTTAAAGAAGCAATTAGTCTCAATGATGAAGATCCAATTGAAGCCGCCCTAGCCTCTATTCTTCCTGCACACAAAGACAAAGAGATGGTCATTTTTAATCACACTGATGGTCTTATGAAAGAAACCTTGGATATGGTTGATGAGCATATAGACACTTTCATATAGACTGGGAGACACACATGGGATTTTGGTCATTTCATTTTTTATAGACACCCCATTTACGACATTGAGGGTAGCTCTCAAGCAAAAGGGGTTGAGTTTTCATCTTTAGAAGACATAGGATTGGTCTTCATGCATATATGATTCAAATGTTTGGCAACTTGATGATGATATGACTACATATTTGTTCCATCCATGCGAGTTGTGATGCATATCCTTTTGGGGATGCATAATTGTTCTATGAGGACTTCCAGTTACCTTCATCCTCAATTTTAGATGAACACTAGGATGTGGCCATCCCAGAGGGGTCAAA
>SNQJ01S0226295.1:9890-24512 GCA_010110895.2 Picea sitchensis | reverse complement strand
TTTGATACCAGTTGTTAGAAAAACAGGATCTTGAAGCAATAAAATAAAAAACAAATGCGTAAATAAAACACCAAATATACACAATACAATAGAGACATAGATATACGTGGTTCACCCAGTGTGGGCTACGTCCACTAGATAAATTGCCAGGTCCTTCCTTTATTATTATCCAACAAATGAAGGGATACAACCTACAACAGATCCACTATAACTTCCTCTTATTTCTCTCATAGTATCCTCACTTAGAATACAATATTCACAATGATACATAGACGCAATACATTTCCCTCATAAAAGAGGGTTTCCTTCTAGGAAAAAAACCCCTAACATAACTTCTATTGTAAAATCTGTGACCTTATAATGAACAGTCCATATTTACTATGAAATTACAATATATATTTACAGGGAAATTTTGTCTTCAGGGGCTCGTTTCCCTCGAACCCCCCAGCCAAGGGGATATCCCCCCCTACCCTCCCTCGTGTGGAGGAATGTACATTCTTCTGGGGTTTAAAGTATTTATGGGGTATAAACATGACTGAAAATAAAGGCCTTTGAATCAAGAAGATAATTAGGCTCCACAACCAACAAATCTAAGCATATCCTCAATTATCTTGTTAGTCCTTTCTATTTTCCCATCTGACTCTGGATGATACATTGTACTAAGATTCAAATTTGTTCCAAATACCTTGAACAAACCCTTCCAAAAATTGAATGTGAACTTTGGATTTGTATATGAAACTATTACCTTAGGTGCTCCATATAGCCTAGCAAATTATTTCATGTAGATATTGTTGACAGGTGTAAGTGACACACCATCAATTGGAAGGTCAAATATAGACCGGGGTTGTCTAATTAACTCAATCCATTTGGAATAAAATGACCTGATGGGTTTAATGGCTCCATTGGCCAACTAAAGTCCTAAAAATAATAAAAGAAATGAAACTAATCTAAAAGCTATGATACTAAGAATATAAGTTTACTAATTACAAGTGTTCAAATAGAAAAATGAGTATGTGCATATGATTATAAACAGTCTATATACAACTTGCAAGGCTTACTTAAAATCTTGCGAAATGAATGTTCTTAAAAGTGTTTCTAAGCTAGATAAAGAAAGCACATGAATCTTGTGGTTTTCTTTTTGAATGTTTAAAGATTTAAAACGAGTAATACTAAGCAAATATAATTGAAATGACGATACATAAACAATAAAAGCTAATTCATGCTATCCCCATTTCATTAATAAATAATTTAACTAAATAACAAGATAACTAACCTATAACTAATCAATTAAACTGAGTTTATCTTCCTGTGTAATTCGAGCTCCTAATTGTCCTGCATGTGAGGGAAACCTGTGACAGAACAATGCTAATACTACCAGAATAAATTCAAAGAAGTGTTTGATGTGTTGGAGTGAGAATATAACAACAGAATGATAACTGTAAAATATCTGATGATCTTATGATAATTGATGTCTTAGAATGAAATGAAACTCAATTGAAAGTATTAATATTATCTATCATTTAATATCCAGAATAAATCAATAATAATCAAATGACAGATTGATCATAGATACAAAATAGAATAAAAAATTATGGACAACATTTAAATACTTAACAATATCAAACACCATATGATGACAAGGATAAAGCTACATCAAACATAATAATAACTCATATGACCGAGGCAATAAAAGAACATAATGGAATAAGAATGACACAGGTCTAAAGCCAATGGTGAATACCTTTCCCATATTAGTTCCAAAATCACATGTCCATACTGTATCCGAGCAAAAGTCGTCATCACCACTAACAATGATCACTATTTAAACTAGTTTTGGATTAACAAACTCTTATCATGCAAGATAGAGTGTAATCCCCCCAAAATAGATTGTTTTACAAAAATAGTACAACAGGAAACCATTCCTGTAGGAGTTGGTTTATCAAAATTTATTACATAATAACTAAGTTTTATCAAAAAATAAAAAATAAACTATTGAACTATACATCACATGATCCAAGATGGTTTCTCCTTGTAAATAGCACCATAATTATCATTTTCCTGTAGATGACAAAACAAAATTGATATTTAGAAAATAATGCCAACGAACATTTAGAAATAGATTGGCTACAGAATCATGAAATTATGTAGCTAGTCTTATATTAACAAATAAAATCAAAATAAATCTTCCTATTTGACTTTTATAACAGAATAAAATGAAAGAAAATCAAAACCACTTTTACCATTCTAGAAATTAGACAGTGAAGGGTCGGATAGCTCTAAATTAATGATGGCATTGAAGTTGGTTAAATTTTTTATAATAACACTACCAGATCTTTTGGGCCTTTTACTTTCCTGATCTGTGCATGCCTTCAAATCTTGATTTTCTCGTTCAAGAAGAAAATTTCGATCAAATGACAGATTGATCACAGTTACAAAATAGAATAAAAAATTATGGACAAAATCTAAATACTTAACAATGTGAAACACCATATGATGACAAGGCTAAAGCTACATCAAACATAATAATATCTCATAAGATTGAGGCAATAAAAGAACATAATGGAATAAGCATCACATAGGTCTAAAGCCAATGGTGAATAGCTTTCCCATATCAGTTCCAAAATCACATGTCCATATTGCATCCCAACAAAAGTCGTCGTCACCACTAACAGTGATCACTATTTAAACTAGTTTTGGATTAACAAACTCTTATCATGGATAGAGTGTAATCCCCCCAAAATAGATTGTTTTACAAGAATAGTACAACAAGAAACCATTCCTATAGTAGTTGGTTTATCAAAATTTATTACATAATGACTAAGTTTTATCAAAAAATAAAAAAAGAAACTATTTAACTATACAATGCATGATCCAAGATGGTTTCTCCTTGTAAATAGCACCATAATTATCATTTTCCTGTAGATGAAAAAACGAAATTGATATTTAGAAAATAATGGCAACTAACATTTAGAAATAGATTGGCTACATAATCGTGAAATTCTGTAGCTAGTCTTATATTAACAAATAAAATCAAAATAAATCTTCCTATTTGACTTTTATAACAGAATAAAATGAAAGAAAATCAAAACTACTTTTACCATTCTAGAAATTAGACAATGAAGGGTCAGATAGCTCTAAATTAATGATGGCATTGAAGTTGGCTGCATTTTTTATAATAACACTACTAAATATTTTGGGCCTTTTACTTTCCCAATCTGTGCATGCTTTCAAATCTTGATTTTCTCGTTCAAGAAGAGAATTTCGATCAAATGACAGATTGATCATAGATACAAAATAGAATAAAAACTTATGGACAACATCTAAATACTTAACAATATGAAACACCATATGATGACAAGGCTAAAGATACATCAAACATAATAATATCTCATAAGACTGAGGTAATAAAAGAACATAATGGAATAAGCATCACACAGGTCTAAAGCCAATGGTGAATAGCTTTCCCATATTAGTTCCAAAATCACATGTCCATACTGTATCCCAGCAAAAGTCGTCGTCACAACTAACAATGATCACTATTTAAACTAGTTTTGGATTAACAAACTCTTATCATGCAAAATAGAGTGTAATCCCCCCAAAATATATTGTTTTACAAAAATAGTACAATAGGAAACCATTCCTGTAGGAGTTGGTTTATCAAAATTTATTACATAATGACTAAGTTTTATCAAAAAATAAAAAATAAACTATTGAAATATACATCACATGATCCAAGATGGTTTCTCCTTGTAAATAGCACGATAATTATCATTTTCCTATAGATGACAAAAAAAAATTGATATTTATAAAATAATGCCAACTGACATTTAGAAATAGATTAGCTACAAAATCGTGAAATTTTGTAGCTAGTCTTATATTAACAAATAAAATCAAAATAAATCTTCCTATTTGACTTTTATAACAGAATAAAATGAAAGAAAATCAAAACCACTTTACCATTCTAGAAATTAGACAGTGAAGGGTCGGATAGCTCTAAATTAATGATGGCATTGAAGTTGGTTGCATTTTTTATAATAACACTACTAGATCTTTTGGGCCTTTTACTTTCCTGATCTGTGCATGCCTTCAAATCTTGATTTTCTCGTTCAAGAAGAGAATTTCGATCAAATGATAGATTGATCACAGATACAAAATAGAATAAAAAATTATGGACAACATCTAAATACTTAACAATATGAAACACCATATGATGACAAGGATAAAGCTATATCAAACATAATAATATATCATAAGATTGAGGCAATAAAATAACATAATGGAATAATCATCACACATGTCTAAAGCCAATGGTGAATAGATTTCCCATATCAGTTCCAAAATCACATGTCCATATTGTATCCCAGCAAAAGTCGTCGTCACCAATAACAATGATCACTATTTAAACTAGTTTTGGATCAACAAACTTTTATCATGCAAGATAGAGTGTAATCCCCCCAAAATAGTACATCAGGAAACCATTTCTGTAGGAGTTGGTTTATCAACATTTATTACATAATGACTAAGTTTTATAAAAAAATAAAAAATAAACTATTGAACTATACAATGCATGATACAAGATGGTTTCTCCTTGTAAATAGCACCATAATTATCATTTTCATGTAGATGACAAAACAAAATTGATATTTAGAAAATAATGTCAACTAACATTTAGAAATAGATTGGCTACAAAATCGTGAAATTCTGTAGCTAGTCTTATATTAACAAATAAAATCAAAATAAATCTTCATATTTGACTTTATAACAGAATAAAATGAAATAAAATCAAAACCACTTTACCATTCTAGAAATTAGATAGTGAAGGGTCGAATAGCTCTAAATTAATGATGGCATTGAAGGTGGTTGCATTTTTGATAATAACACTACCAGATCTTTTGGGCCTTGTACTTTCTCAATCTGTTCATGCCTTCAAATCTTGATTTTATCATTCAAGAAGAGAATTTTGAGAAAAAAGATGTTTTAATTGTGCCTGTAAATATGGTATGTCCCTGCAATAGCATTCTACCCAATCCAAACAATTGTCACAGTGTACCGGTGCTATAGCAGGTCTAGGTTGAGTGTACTCAGCAATGGGTGCTTCGGTCTTTCTTATGGATTGTTTAAAATCATGGCCTATGCTAGAAAAGCCCTCTTGGACTTTTAGAAAAGGAGGTAGTCTAGAAACAAAGTCATATTGCATAGCTTTACCAACAGTTTCGTTCTCGAGACATTGGTTATCCGTATCTTCCCGTGCAAGGAAATCATTGATCTCATCATCTGAACAATGATCATTGACCTTGATCATTGATATCGATCTCAAATGATCATGCTTTCGATTTCTCAGAATCCTAGATATTACTTGCCCATATCTCTTGTTTATAAAAGACAAATCTGAGTTATCTTGTTTCTTGCTCTTACGAATTTTCTTAACAGTAGGTTTGTCACTAAATCCCTGATTCAGATCAATAGCAGGAGCAGGAGAAACCTTATCTTTTAATACATCTACTACCTCTTATAAGGAGTTTTTGGGTGTGAAAATACATCATGGTGTTTTACCCAGGGGGGTTTGCAAAGAAACGAAATTTGGTTCATTAAGCTCACATTCATTATGTGAATCAAAACCTTGAATTTCGGTCACAAGGTTATCAGGATTGGGGTTTACATTTGAATGCAAAGGTGGGTTCATTGTGCTCTTTGGTAGGGAAAGATTGTTTCAAAACAAGAATTTTTCCCAAGTGTCCCCAATTTGAGACAGGTGCGATAGCAACACAATTATTATAAGCCCATGGTGAAAGAGGCTTGACAGAGGGCTCAAGATATGTTTATTATAACATTTTGACATCTTATGCAGGCTCATCAATAAATAGAATGGCATGTTTAGTTTAAACCCCAGGAACAACATCAACAGTCAGATGTGATATAAAAATACTAAACGATACCTACCCTCGCATGTTATAAACTATTTCAAAATAAGAAGAAGACTATGCCATCGAGGTTTGAAGAGGGTAATAGGAATTCCTTTAGGGCAACATGTAGATTTTCGAGAGACCATGAATAGGCTTCAAGGCACGTCTTCCAGTTTATCATTTTTGAACCATTTTTTGCCTTCCTATGACAGTCCTATTGCTCGGGATATAGAGTTCTTTGTGACCTCCAATTTTAGATCCCCAACTTTGTCTCTGAACCCATCAAACATTTGAGCAAAGGCCTGTGTGACCACCAGGTTGTAACCTTCAAATTGTCGAATGAAAATATCCCAACTGTGAGCCTGCAAATCATTTATAGCATCGTCATGGGCGAGAAGGGATTGACAACCATTAGGTTCGTTTTGAACCACAGGGGCCATGGTTACTGTAAAAAATATACAGTATATACCACGAGAGGGAAGCCTCATCTTCCAATAGACAAATAATAAAGAGAGGTCTATGAAAACTGAAACGACCCGATACCTACAAACTTGGGCGATTATCATGTTTGGTAATTTAAGTTTGGATTGACAGAAAACCAGAGGAAGCACATGCCTATGAACCATTACACACAATGAATATTAAACCCCAACCACTATTAGATGCCTATTTGAATAATGAATGAGGGTCATTAAATGTACATGACAACAAGATGAGGTGTATTTGTGGGTACATCAGACCTGTACCAAGTGACATGAAAGCTATATGACTGATAGAGCAAAGAGCACATATCAATTGTTAATCCAAGGTTGCAGCGTGATTATGGATATCAAATAATCAAACCATACAATCAACCATAGATAATCCCATAATACATAAAAATGTGGCAGTGGATTAATAAATGATCTTATAAAACTTAAACTTAGCCACATATAGGTTCCCTTAAAGTGTAATCTCTTTGGTAAAAGAATAGAAGAAAAACACAGACTGCATATTGATTACCCAAGCCAAGTTTTTTGTTTGAATTTCATGCTTGTAGTCATGAAATTTAAATAAAACAAATGAAATCTAAATGAAAAACTCATAAAACAAGTTATCCCAATAAATCACCTTGAAGCCAAAAGATAGAAATGTTTATAAATGTACGGAGGAGGCAGCTACATAAAGATTTTATCTCTTTGTGATGATTTTTAATTATGATAAAATTTGACAGAATTGGTGGATGCCAACAATGGTGACACATTGGGTGAAACATTTATCTCTACATCACTAGAAAATTTATTTCAGGGGCATAGGCGAAATAAATTTAAGAGACAGTTAACGAAAGATCAATCTTTTCGATAATAACTCAGAAAATAACACAGTCATAGAATTGGATGTATTTCTGTCTGAAAATGTGATCTGGTATCTTATTTAGATCAAAGGTGTAGCGATGTTTATACATATGACTTCGATACCGTTGACAGGGCCACTGTTGCAAGCAGGCATCCATAGCCTTAGTAGGGATGTCATTTAACCCACTCTAGTACCTATATCTTATCCAAGATTTGTCCATTCATGATAAAAACATATTCATACTTGATCAAATTAAAATACATACATGAGGATCTTCTTAAACCCAACATTGCTTCACTGCCAACAGGCCTGTTCAGTACCCCAACGAAGTTGCCTTGGTATCATGTGTGCATTTACCTGCTGCCAGCAGACCTGTTCAGTGTCCCGACAAGTTTACATACAATTCCAACACATTATAGTGCTTCCAACTCTCTAATTTTTTTTTATAAATTTGCATAAACTTTATGATATTCAAGAGAGCGAGGTAATACTGAAGATCTCATAGTCTGGTAATGAAAATATTGATCATTTAAGAATCATTTTTCTATTCTGATGACTTTTATCATGATTTGGACAATTAGATTTCTGTCAAGAAATCATCTCTAGGATGGGAAAGAACGATTGAGTTGTCCTCATTAAAACATGGATGGCGTTAGAAGTTTTTTACAGATAGTCGCATCCTCCTATGTTTTTAATGAGAAGCCAGAAACACTGATAGCACAGAAACTTCCCTCTACTGATCTGAGTTTATCATTTACTATTCAGGTGCTTGAAATGTTATCAACTACTACTAATGAATAAGAATTCTGATTCCATTCAACAAATGAATGGTGATTCAAACATAATTATTTAGAAAACAAATCAAAATCAAGCAAAATCAAAAGAACCAAAATAAAAAAACAGAAAAGAAAATTAAAAAAAATATTTACAAGAGGGTGAATCTGAAACCATCAAGTGAAAAACCTCTTGAGAGCATGGCCATTCACTGGGAAAGTGTCCGACTATCCCTCCAAGTTATACAGACAAAAAGATCTAGGACCCAATTTTTTAGAAATTACAAATGGTCCCAACCACAGGTTTTGGAACTTGATATGTTCCCCCTTACCCTCGTGTGATTTGTCCCACTTGAGAACCAAATCCCCAACATCAAAATTCCTATCAAAAGATGAATTTTCATCAAACCAAATCTTTATAATTTGTTGGTGCTGGTCAAGTTTCTATTTGTCTTGTGTTCTCACCTCTTCTAGTTTTAATAAAGCATTTATCTGTTTTTCTAGAGGAGGACACTCTTCTTCTTGAACTTTCAGTGATAATTGTAGAGAAGGAAGTAAGACATGCAGGGGGAGGATGAATTCTCTTCCATGGAGGAGGAAGAAAGGAGAATTACCAGTGGAGGATTTTGGAGTTACCCTATCAGCCCAAAGTGCATTGTACAGTGCATTGTGCCAATTCTTGTGGTTTTCTAAAACTGTCCTTTTTATAATCTTGATTAAATTCTTATTTTTAATCCCTTGATATGAAAATCAGATAGAATACTTCATCTTAATCCCTTTTTCCAAAGAGAAAACATTCATATCAAGGGATTAAAAATAAGAGGCATTGTAAAAAACCGAACATTCAGGAATTCCAAATCGAGTGATGATGTGGGAGTTTAGAAAAGACACTACCTGATTGGTGTTGACCACTTTTAAAGGTACAAATTCAGACCATATTGTAAAATAGTTTGTTGTTGTGAGGATGTACTTGTGCTATTGCGAAAAAGTGGGATTGATTGGTCCTATAATGTCTAGGCCCCATTGTTGAAAAGGTGCATCTACAGTAATAGGTTGCAAAGGAAAAGCTTCCTTTTTCACCCGTCCTGTAGGATTTTGGCAGATTACACACTTGTGGGACAACGTATGGGCATATTTAAACAAGGTATGCCAATAGTATCCAACCCTTATCACTTTGTGGGCAACGTTATCTCCACCAAAATGGTCGCCGACATCACAGACATGAAGTTCAACCAACACTTTTTCAGACTCTTCCTTTTCTAAACAACTCCAAAAAACACCATCAAAATTCTTTTGAAATAATATATCATTGATTAAATGGAAATATGCATATTTAAGCCTAAGTGCTCTTATGTTTTTGGGATTAATATTGCGGGGAAAAGATCCATGTGTTAAATAAAATCTAATGTTCTCATACCAAGAATTGGGTGTAGCTTGTGCACAACTGATCTATTTTTCGTTATGCTGATTTACTGTTGATGTGTTTATTTGACTTTATAATTCCTCAACTGAATCAACCACTAGTTTACACAGGCCTTAATATCTAAGAATTGGGAAGGAGTTATTTCAAGGTCATATTCATGTAGTAATGTCATCCAATTTTCCCTTTTCTCACCCAGCTCTTTTTGTACTAACAGGTTTCTTACAATGGGGTAAGGAACAACAACTTTGGTTATGGATTTCAACAGGTAAGACCGGAAGTGTTTCACTACTTTAAAAACAACATATGCTTGTTGATATACTGCAGGGTAATTAAGTTTTTCTCCTTTAAAAGAAGAGCTCATGAAGGCAATGTGTATCTCATTTCTTTCATCATTTTTCTGTGTAAGCACAACAACATAGGATCTGTCAAATGCAAAAGTGTAAAGAGTGAAATCCTGAGAGAAATCTGGAATCATTAGGGAAGGGGATTCTATTATTTATTTTCTAATTGAATCGAAACCATGAATTTCTTGTGGTCCCCATCGGTACAAAAAATATTTTTTAATTAGATTTTGTAGAGGTCTAACCATTTCAAAGAAACTCGGGAAAAATCGTCTGACAAAATTAATCTTACCCAAAAAGGATTGCATGGCCTCTTTGGAAGAAGGAGGAGGAAGTTTAGAAATGGCTTGGGTTCTCTTGGGATCAATAATCATTCCATCCTTAGACACTATAAACCCAAGTAGTTTTCCTTTCTCTATTGCAAAGACTAATGTTTTGGGATTGAGAGATATGCCAAACTTGCGACATCATTCCAAAACAACCCTAAGGTGAGACAAGTGATCTTTATTGTTTTTTGAAAAGATAGTGACATCATCAAGATAGACCACAACTTACTGGTTAATGAGGCCACAGAAAGAAATATCCATTTCTCTCTAGAAAGTGACACCGACATTTATTAGTCCAAAAGGTATTTTCATGTAGGCGTCAGTGCCCCATGGGGTACAAAATGTGGTTTTAAGCTGGTCCAAAGGAGACATAAGGACCTGGTTGTATCTCGAAAAACCATCTAAGAAAGACAGTCTTTCAGAACTAGACACTTGTTGTAGAATTTGTTCCATTGGAGGAACAAGGTAGTTTTCTTTATCAGATGCTTGGTTTAAGATTCGAAAATTGACACAAAGTCGAACTTCACCACTTTTCTTCCTTACAAGGACTAAGTTAGACACCCATTGAGTATGCCTAACTGGAAAAATTATCTTTTCAGTTAGTAATTTATTCAGTTCCTTTTTAACGATAGGTTCCAATTTAGGATGCATTTTCCTCAATTTATGTTGAAAAGGTCGAGTCTGGGGTTTCATAGGGATTACATGTTGTATGATGTTTGGATCAAAAGTTTTCAGGTCATCATATGTCCAAGAAAATACATCTTTAATTTCTTTAAATAATTTTATGAATGAGGATCTTTCTTGCTTGAAACATCCCTTTCCTAGATTAATATTTTGAGGATTATTTCTTGTTCCTAAATTAACAGTTTCATAGATCAAAGAGGAGCTGTTAGTTTTTCAATTGACTACCCCTCTAAACTTGTCATGCAACTCATAAAATTTCTCTAATCTCACAACAAATCTGGGGATAGGGTTTACTAGCTCGAATGTTGATTCAGGAGATCGAGGATCAGATATTACCGTGAAGTCTCGAAGATTCTCGGCATGAGTTCCTTCATCAATAAATGCATCCTGGAAGGTGTCTTCCATATGTAGAAAGTTGATGATCTGCTGGTCATCATCAAATACTCTCCAATTTGTAATGTTTTCCGGAATTGATGTCCTGAATAACAATTCGATCGAAAACTTATTAGGAGAAATACCTTCAATGGGAAACAATTTAGAAGCAACATTGGCTATTAGATCATCTTCTAAATTACTCATCCTAGGAATAGAATTTATATTAAATGCTAGAAAATTATGCATTAAAATATTATGCATTAAACTACATACCTCAGTTTGGTAACTCTTCATATGTGGTGGCAAACAATGTATTGCATTTCTTACCTGTTTAACTACTATTTATGAATCACCCAATACTATCAAATTCTGCACATCCATGTCCAGTGCTTTCTTAAGTCCTTTCGGAAGTGCTTCATATTTAGTTGTGTTGTTAGTGCATTCAAACTGTAATCGACAAGCAATAAAAGTTTTATTACCTGTAGGATCGATGAGCACACAACCGACCCCTGCCCCTTCTCGAGATTTGGATCCATCAAAATATAGGGACCATATCTGTGTGTCATTAGCAGTATTTGGTGTATTCAACAAAGTTTGTGCCTAAGTATAGGCTGTAACTTCATATTTCTATTCTAGATCAGTGATAGAGGAAATTTCGGTTGTGAAGTTACCAAAAAAGGTATTCATTCCTTGTGTTTCAATCGAATTTGTGGAGGTAACGAAAGGCTCATTTGGATCATTCATATCTGTCAAAGTATGCTTAAGGTAATGTTCTATGTTTATTATGATGTTGTTGGGATGTCCGTTTTCAGGCAGCCATAAGTGAGACCAGTTTGTAGAAAAATAACCATGCAACTGTTTTGACCAATCGTTGCTTAAAAACAAACCGTAAAATTCAAGAATATCAAGAACGATAATATCAATCATTTGATGAACTTAGGATTGGATGATAATATAATCAACACATTCTTAAGTGCACCGATCACTTTAACATTTGTTTGATCTAGATGAATGATTTTAAGATCAAAAGGTTTTACTTCTGCATTAATTTTCTGGCATACAGACAAAGGCATCACATTTGATGATGCATCGGAGTCAACCATACAATTATGTACATTCCTATTAAAAAATTCAAAAGTCAATAAAAAAGGGGGGACATTTTTTCGTGCGGAAACAATAGAATTCTATTGATTTTTTATTGTTGTCCCTAAAACAATTTTATCTAGGTTTGCTACAGTTTTTTTCTGCTAAGTCCCTTTTGTCTTAATGTTCAGATGTCTTTTTAGTTGAGACATTTTTAGCTACGTTTAATTCAATTTCTGTTTATTTTTTTCTGCTAACATAATTCGTTTTACTGTTTTCAGCGATGCTTTGAAGCATTTTATGCAAAATAAGAGGAAATTTCAGCAGTTTAAAAACAAAATTATTTGCCCTTAATTTTTTCATATCTTTGATTAAATCATACTCTAAAACTGAGGAAGATAAGTTTGGTATACTTTCAGTTTGCTTTGTTTGTTTTGGAAACACATTTTTAGTTGTTTCGGGTGTGGGACTGTTTTGTGTTTTTCTTCTAGTGTTGTAGGGGTGAACAGTTTCCAAATTTGCTTGAAAAATATTGTCTGACAAGTGCCCAAAACATGGAGGATATGATTCCTCCTCTTCTGGTACCTCTTCTGGTACCTCTTCCTCAACTATATCATTAGAATTTTCAAGACAAACAGAAACATAATTTTCATGAGCTTCTAATATCGTTTGCAAAGCATACTGTAAACTTTCGAAATTTAGACCTTCTGTGGTCGGGTTTGGCCGGTTTGGAGGGAAAGTTTTTCTAAAAGGCGTTTTGAAACTTCCTTTACTTGTAGATGCCTCCTCGACTGATATTTTCAAGTCAACAAATTGATTAGACAATTTATGGAAAGCTTTCTACAAGCTCTCTAGGTCTAATGATTCTTGTTGATTTTTAGGTTGAGGAGGCCTAGTGAGAATTTCTATTTTCTTATTTGAAGATGAAGTTGTTTCAGCTTCGCTACTAAGATCATCTTTTAAGCTCAGTATATCTTTCTCAATTTGACATGCCTCCTCAAAGGATTCTAACATTATATTGTTTTTGGACCTTTTACCCATATGGCTATGTTATTATGCAAGGCCTTAGTATAATATGCAACAATTAAGATTTCTACAAGCATCAAATCTACAGGGATTTTGTTTTTTAGTGTTAGAAATATTTTGTTAAAGTCTTTCACTTTTTCTTTAGGGTTCATTTTTAAGCAAGAGAATTCCATAACCAAGAATTCCAGAGATTTATCATCTCCAAGTTTTTCCAAAAAACAAGTTTCAAACTTGTCCCAAGAGACGATGGTATGAGGTTGTTGAGCGAAATACCAGGTTGAGGCATTTCCCTCAAAAGTATAAGGAAATAATCTGCACACTACATATCCATGTTCAACACTCCGGAGTCTAATGGGCAACATGAATTTCTTGATGTGATCCTCAGCTGATTGCTTCGAATATAGATCAAATTTGGGCAACCATTTCTCCGGATGTTTAGGTAGTGGGTGTTGGGGTCCAGGTACAACCACAACATCTTGATCGAGGAAAGGTCTGGCAGGATTATTTTTGTTTTCCATGGGAGTTGGTGGAGTTGAAGGTTGGGATGGTTTAGAAGAAGAATTGCCTCCATCCAAGGATTCACCTATAGAAGAAGGTGGAGAAGAACCGGCTGGAGATGGTGGGATACCAGATCCTCCAGCTCCAGGGATAAGGGTTTCAACAAGATTGGTAGTATTTCCAGTCCCTACCATGTTTCTAGGCAAACTAGTGCTTTGAAGTTTTTCTTGTAGATTTTTAAAGTCAAGGGGTTGATTGAGTTGTCTACCAGGTTGTCTAATACGTGATAAGACACTTTGAGTTCTTATAAGTGACCGGTAGACAATTTCTTGGACATCAATCCCTTGAGGGAGTGGTGTCATTAGTTCGACAAGAATATTGGGGTTATTGTTTAAGGTAGTTGTTGTTTCAAGTGTAACGTTTGTGTCAGAGAGACTACGCACGACGACAGAAGAATGGTTGTTTGGAGGGGTCTTGCGACCTCCACATGTCATCAATTAATTTTAGGCCCTCCTTCTAACACCATTTGTTGATGGGTGTAAGTGACACATCGTCAACTAGAAGGGAAAGTCTGGACCGGGGTTGTCTAATTAACTCAATCCATTTGGAATGAAATTACCCGACAGGTTTAATGGCTTTATTGGCCAACTAAAGTCCTAAAATAATAAAATAAATGAAACTAATCTAAAAGCTATGATACTAAGAATATAAGTTTACTAATTACAAGTGTTCAAACAGAAACATGAGTATGTGCATATGATTATAAATAGTCTATATACAACTTGCAAGGTTTACTTGAAATCTTGCAAAATGAATGTTCTTAAAAGTGTTTCTATGCTAGATAAAGAAAGCACA
>SNQJ01S0226294.1:12039-26661 GCA_010110895.2 Picea sitchensis | reverse complement strand
AATTCTTCGTTAATTCAAATTCAATTCATATCAATCATTCCTTCGAAAGTATAGCTTCAAGGTATATTATGGTAAAAATGTTTACTTTGGTATTAACATTTTAAAAGGACTGTACATTAACTCGTTAACTTGAATAAGCATGACAACTAGAAGAAGAGAACAATTATGTTGAGACACCATCAACTCATTTAGATAAGAAGATCAAAAGTTTCAATGGTTAAGAGAATATTGGTATTATTCATCATTATCTCTTCTAGAAAGAAATTCCAATCAAATTTGGACATCAAAGACTTCTTTATCATCTTTTATACCAGAGGTTTTGAATTTCAAAGAACTAGTGTCCTGATGTGTGGAAACATTCTATAAAAACTAGAGAATAATTCAACTTTAGAGAGAATCCCCTATTTCTCTGGAATAGATTCAGCCTTCGATAAAATGATCAAGTTCCCAGAGATGACAATCACATTCAAATGAGATAAAGCTAATATTTTCTTGAAGGAAAGAAATGGTGGATTGGAGATTTTGCAAGAGTATCTCGAAGACCCAACAACGATACCATAAGATTTATCAAGCATCTAGGTCATTTTGTTAAAAAAACCCTATCGATAAATGGCATGGCTCTTTTCTAGAGTACTTGGTCAAGAATATATGACTACCATTCTCCAACTGGATTTGTATATCTTACATTTTACAATGAATGAGAAATCAATTTTTGACAGGGAAAATATTATTTATGGAGAATTTTTATTTATTTATCAAATTTCACGAAGAATAAGAAATTATACATGTCCTCATATCTAATTTTTTCCATCACGTACTATCACATTTTCAAACGTTTGCATTTGGGAAAATGAGTCAAATGTAAAACTAGCCATGTTCAGATGTGGTATCCATCCTTGTGGAAATAGAAGCCTGTGTATCATTTTTATGAAGTACACAATGCATTTTTTTCTCCTTAAAAAATATAATCTTTGGGTCAAAGACATCAAGATTATATTTATAAGCACAAAATTTATGGATAAGAAAGGAAGCATTGAAGTGATGGAGCACTTTAGTGTTATAATAATTTATTGTTCTTGATAAAGGCCTCCATATCTCCTATATTGTGTGTCAGACAAGATATTTTTTGTAGAGGTATGTAGACAATATATATTTTGGGCCCATTTTTTCCATGAAAAAAACAAAATCATTCCTTTGCCCTAGATTATTGGGGAGATTATGTTAAAAAATACTACAGATATTGATGAATGTTTAGTTCAATTTGATCAGTATAATTTAAAATTAGTAGATGAAATCAAATGGTTTACCGTTTCACCCTAACCACTTGTTTATGAATCATATGACATTTTTCTTCTATAGTGCCTCATTTTCTAATTCATTCATATTTGAATAAAGAACAAGGCAATATATAAGACCCTAAAACAATGATTATTGAGAGAAAACAAGAGGACATTGAGACTATTATTAGTACTACTGATCAAAATCAACAACGAGGAAGAGTTGTAAATTAAAGGAGCACTCAGTATACTAACATTTCTAGAAAAAACATCAAACACAAAAATCTCAGTTAACAGCTCAGGAACGGAGGAAATATTCAGTAGACAATTCCGATGAATAAGAGGAGATAAGAACCCTCCTAAGGGAATTCTGGAATGACCTCATAAACTTCCAGTGACCAGAAAAAGGAAAATATAAATGAACAAAGAAGGAGGAAATGAGGGTGCACCTGAAGATGACATTGTTCTTGAAGATATGAACCTAGATTTAAATATTGAATACATAAATTTCCTAATGAAGAGAAAAGGATTCAGGAAAGAATCTACATCGTAGAAGAATTGGAAACAGAAGAGCCAACTCTATTTGAATAAGAATAATTTACCTTTCATAGTTCCATGTTCAAAAAAATTTCAAAGAAATTGGTTGTTGAAAAGGTTCATTTAAAAAATAAAAATGGTCCAAGGGAAATCCAATTTTTAATTTGATTTTAATGGAGTTTCACCGTAAAAAATGATACATAGTCATGAATCTACTGGTGAGTCTTGAAAATGTCATTTGGAGAAACGAATATTGAAAACACCATTCTAAAAGAAAGAATTAAAGAATTAGAAAATTCTTTGATTCCCCCACCTATATTTTCCAGCCTAATTGTGACAATGCAACTATGGAAGAGTCTTGATGGAACACTAGAATCAAGCTCTAGATTAAGAGGAAAATCAAGTCTTCTCATTTTTGTTAGACGATACGTTGGAGAAAACATGAAGAAAATAATGTCTCTTATTATTGAGACATGGGAACTGGCGAATAGTTTTGTTTCTTTGGGATTAAGGACTACAAATTTGAGACAATACCTTCAAGCCAACCTAGAGAATGATGAGGAGTTTTATAAAGCGATTTTTTCCACATTTTTTGTAAATGTTTCAAGCATGAGTGAGAATAGTTAAAAAGAGGAGGACTTTCCTTCCCCAGTTCGCATAAATCAACTCAAAGCATGTTGGATAAAAATAATAAAGTTTTTAAAATAAATATTGGTTGATTGTGATATCATAAGTGTCAAACAGCGAGAGTCATATTAAAAATTGATTGAGATAGATTTGTCTAGAACAAATGGAGAAATTGAAGACCCAAAATTATTATTAAACTCTATTCTTATGACAAGAGAACAATTTGAAGAAAATTTGGACATATTGAAAACTTCATCCGCTAAGAAATATAATAGTTTGACTGAGTACATAGAACAAGAAGTGGAATGTTGGTTAGTTATTTATGTGAACAAAAATGAAGACATCAAGGATACATTACACCAACATTCAATGGAATTTAGAGATCTAGAGAATTCGTTATTTGAAATAAAGTAAGACAAGAAATAACTATTGCACCAATGATATATTATATTGAAAATTGGTTAAAGAATGCCTTAATAAAAATAATGGAGCTATATTAAGAAGTAGTTACAACCGGTGACGAAATTCTAGGAAAAGAGACTGCAAAAGGCACCTCAACAAGTAGATAATGGGAGAGAGAAATCCATCGCAGTTTGTGAACTGGTCATTTTTCACAGTCTCGTATTCTTTATACTTCTTGTTTAGAAATCATCTAGTTGTGTATTTTCAATTTCCTAAGAACCCATAACTGATCTCTGATCATTTCCTTTTCCTTCTTTCAGGGCCAACCTGTTACACTTTCTTTTATGGTCCACAGGAGCCCTATCCCAATCTTTTTGGACAAATCCAAACTTTTAATTTTATTGTAACAAGAATATTATTATTTTGAACTCTCGAGATAACTACCTTGGGGTGTAACTTTAATGATGTCTTAAATTTTGAGTTTAAGAGAATGAGATTTTTGAAGCACACCTATCATAATCTTTTATTTTTTGAATGAAATACTCTTTCAAATTTCTCTATATTGTGCACACATGTTTTTTTATCTTATGAATGTGACCAAGTTTTATAACACTGTGATGGATGTGGGGAATGTGTTGTTTTCATATTATGGTTTCTTTATTGTTGTATAATATTTTGTATACATTTTATTTCTTTCCGTGAAATATTCTTGGTCCTCTTCTCAGGAGTTTTTCTTTGTGAATATATACTTTCATCTTTTCGTTACATTTTGAAAGAAATAAAGATTAGGGTTTGTTTTTTAGTATCCCCCATTTAGAAATTTAATTCCAGTACATCAAGACATATCTTTCAAACCATAAAAGAGGAGTGCCACCTCTATAAAAATGCAAGGGATATTTTATCCTCCTGAGGTTGTTGTTATGATTGTGACCAATTTGAACATCAAAAATGGTATAATATTCCTTCTATAGAATGTTCCTACAAGATATAGAGTTTTATCTAAATAAGTGTAAGAAATGTATTGGAGGATAGTGAAGAATATTGTAATTAGTGAGAAATAAAGTATTGATTGAGGAGTGTTATCATTCCTCATGCCCCTACCTTATTTACTATAATTGGCCTCCATACATAATAATACATAACCACATTCCTATTGGGTAGCTCTCTAAGTACCCCATATTACCTCTCTAGGAAAACTACAAAAATAGATTATAATTCTATGGAATGAATGACCAAAACCCCTTGAACACAAGTCAACCATAACATAGAATCCATATCAACAAAATAATTTACATGAATATATCGTATGGATATATTTATATATCTTGGTCAAATGATCAAAAATATAATAGATGTGGTACTTAATGTACAACCTTGTGTACATGATGGTCAATTCCTTGATCCCATGATCTGAAATCCATTTCCTCAATTTGCAAATAATTTAAATGTAAATTGTATTGATTTAAATCATAAATCTTTAAAACATAATTGAAAAGCTAAATTGAAGAAAAGAATGGAAAAAAGAAAAAAACACAAGTTGATAGTGGATTTCACCCATCTTGGGCTACATCTCTGAGATCGTTGCAATCGCACAACTCATCCATTAATACAATGTGAAGCACTTCAAATGCTTAATTACTTTACAAATGGATCTCCAACCTAAAATAAAATGCCTTTGACCTCTTTAGGAATGTTGTAAAATATCTGGGAACAAATCCCCCCTCTTCCTATAGTCAAAAAGGATTGAAAATGCTTGGTTCTTCAATTATATAGGAAATACTTTTGTATAATAATGAAAATTCAACAAAAACCTTTCAATGACAATTCCTTGGCCTTCTGTAATGGTTTAATAACCTAGAAAAACCTCTCCCAACTCTTGGTTTTCCAAAACTTCCTTAAAAAAACCATTTCTTCAAAGTATATGTAGGAAAAAATTATTCATATTACCAAATATGTAGAGACTCCTTTACAAGGTTCGCACTTATGGTGCAATGGTAAAGTTCTTTGGATATATAACCATGGGTCGACGACTCAAATCCCGTGCCCATTGGGGATTTTTCAGGCTCTTTGCAATATTTAAATAATAAATAAAATGATATCATTTTCCATAATAAGGCACATTATTTCCGCAATGGTTGGGCTCTTTGGTTATATGGGCAGAGATCACGAGGTCAATCCCACGCACCTCTTTCCTTTGGCACATTGTTATAACAACATCACTTTAAATAAAATGTTGTTGCTAATTGTATTAAGTTCCATTTATAACATGTTGGTTAAGTCGTTCGATTGTTGGTGTAGAGATCATGGGTTAGACCCACCTTCCGATATTTTTGAAATGATAAGGACCTTTTGAGAAAATATGGCCTACCACATGGCATCCATGTCCCTGGAAAGTCATTTGCCTACATCACCCTACCATGTCAATGTCATGTCATCGGTAGTACTATCCAATCAGCCTTCCATGTCAACATTCATACATCCCAATTATCCTGTCATGTTATCATCCATATGGTCCAGTCAACATGTCACGTCAGCATCCATACAGTCCATTCAACATGCCATGCTATCATTTTTACGATCTAGTCATCATACCACATGAACATTCATACGGTCAAGCCAACACACCACATTAACATCCATACAGCCACATTTATTGTTTGTAGTACCACTTGTTGTGTCCATACTTCCACGTGTTTGTCTTTGGTGATGCCATGTGTCATCTATGTCATCATTTTTGCCTATTTGTCCAAAATTTAGAACAACATAACTTTCCCATACGATGTTTGTTTGATCCCATTAAAGCATCATTGGAAATATCTCGTTGAGCTCTTTGACATGAGTACATTTACATCATAGTTTGAGAACATCAATTTTACTCGGTTGTAGAGATCCTCCTGGATCAAACCTCCCCACAAAAAGAAACTTTTAGTCTGCCAAATTTATACATACATGGTTTGACTGGTCTCTCTTATTTATACACATTCAAAAGAATAAAAAAACTATGTTTCATATAATTGATGTTACAACAGGTCATCACTTGTACAACTTGGCCCTTCTTGGGTTCTCATACACAACATGTGAGGTTTACTACAATGGAATAAAACAACTTTGGATATGTGTTACCCATTTCTTACCAAACTTGGCAAATGGATTCTCCTTTTTGGGTTGCTCCTCTTGGATTGTTGGTTCTTGACCAACTCTTTCATTTTCTACATCTTTCTTCACGAGTGCATGCACAATTTTCTTGTTTTTCTTTAGAAACAGTTTTGGATGAAGTTTCTAGCATCTGTTAATCCAATGAGCACTCATATTGCAATGAGTGAAATAATTCTTTGACCATGATTCCTTCTTACTATGATCCACATTCAGTCTCGGAGAGTGGTCTTTACGTCTTTCCTCCTTCTTGGTAGACATGACATTTTGTTACACACCAAAATGTCACACCACTTTGTCACACTTAAGTGTTGTATGCACCTTACTAGGTGTCACATGCACTTTATCAAGTGTTGTATGCACCTTACTAAGTGTCACATGCACTTTATTAAGTGTCACAACTTTGACACCATAGAAGACCATTTGTAATAATCCCTAATCAATATGGAGGAGAAAAAACCATCATGAGAAGGTTGAAAAACTGATTTTTACCTTAATATTTTGAGCATTTTTTAAGGTCAACGCTCCCTTGCCCATGTCTAGGGAGAGTTAAATCTTATCAATGCTCCCCTACCTATGCATAGGTAGCATTGACAACACTTTGTGCTCAATACTAGGGGAGTGTTGAAGTGGTTAGAAGGAGTCATAACTAACCCACATTTTTCTAAGGAATAGTTCCAAGGAGATGAGGTTTGTTTGAGTCAAATAATATCTCATGGATCCATCTTATGCTAAAATCCCAACTTATGGAGAAAAATCCTCAACCATTTCCTAAAATCCTTCATGGTGGTTAAGCCTCCAACTCCTATATAATGATTTTTTTACAAGGTGAAAGGGGGGAGAAAGGATTTCAAAGTGTCAAACCTTTGATCTTGGAGGAAGGAATCCATGAAACCATAATCATTATTAACTTGATAAATTCAGGCAAGGGTTGGACTAGAGAGTTTGGAGGAGTTGTTGGAACGTCAACGTTGGTTTGTAAGTACTTCCCCATGTTTCTCCATTAATATAACTTGTCATGTTTCCTTCATACTCTTGTTTATACATGTATGTCTATATAGATATATATTCTCTTTTCTAATGATATATTGTAGGAGTAGAAGGTGTTGCTTTGTTCCTTGCAGAATTTCTTCATCGTGATAGAATCTTGGACAACAAGACCAAAGATTGAAGATCAACGAGGAAAACCATCGAAAAGCAGTAAGTCACACTTATTTCTTCTATATCATTTGCCTATAGAAATAAAGAATAGATCTAAAGGAATGCTAATGTACATTTGTTTTTTTTTTTTATCTTAGAAAATAGGGGTCTAGATATCCAAGGGATATCTCACCTATCCATAGGGGAAATATTATGTAATAGAAAATTAGCGACTCGATAGAAATGAATTTTCCCTTTAATTCCAAAGTGAAAGATTGCAAAAGTCTGTAAGGTTGGAAAGAACATCCATCACACTATTTTAGATGAAGGAGATTCCACATGTCTCATGTCCTTGTCTTGCTGGAGAGTCATTGGTTCTCCTAAATTTCACCAGTCTCCTACCACCCTTGAAGCGCTTGATAGATGTGGTTTCCAACCTTACAGACTTTTTCAATATTTCTCTATGGAATTAAAGGGAAAAATCATTTCTATCTACATTGAAGTGGTTGATGTGCCCCTGGATTATAATTTGTTGCTTGGTCGTAGTTGGTTCTATGCAATGACTATCGTCACTTCTTCTGTCTTTTGCATTTTGCAATTTCTCCATCAAGGGAAAATTGTGACTATTGACCAACTTGATTATTGCGCAAAAGATCTCAATAATTATGTAGCAAATAATATCCCTTTCTTGGGATAGTCCGATATTCAGTATGAAAGTGTGGGGGTAGGTGTCCTCAAGGATTCCTCACTCATAGGATTTTTTTCTCTTACCTCCCCCTAATCCCCCACATGAATTTTCAATGTTAAATATGATTAGGACTACGATGAAATGATCCTCTAAATCATTCAATCCTCGAGTAGTGACTAGCCCCTCTGCCACTAAAATACTAGGTGACATCATCATGTCACTTAGTCTAGCAGAGACCCATATTCCACAAGATCTAGTACCTAAAAGTTCTCTTCCTCTATCAATTGATCCTCTTCCTTCCTCCCTCTTTGGTGAACATATCCCTATTATTAACCAGAAATCTAAGAGAGTGCATAAGAAGAGTCAACGGATGAACCAAACCTTGGGGGGCATGTCTCCAGCCTCTAGACTTCATACTGAAGTTAAACCACCAATTTCTTATGATGATGCTGGGGGAAAAGTACCAACTTTTGAACACCATGTTGGGAAAAGAAACACCAATAGGTATCAATCATCATACCAACCTCTAGACATCTTGTTTGAAAGAGGCATGTTCATAGGTATTACATCGAGTATAGTTTATTGTCATTTTCAAGCTCGTAAAAAATGAAACCAGCTTCGAGCATGGTTTCATTTTGTGTTTCAAGATCGTTAAAATACGAATTAGACTACAAGAATACTCCATCATCCTTTGAGCTTGTTAAACCACAAAGAGTCATCTTTCGAGTGGTAGTTTACCCCTTTTTCGGCCTCGTAAGACTCACTATGAAAAAGTTATAATCTAGTCAATAATGACTAGAAGAGTTCTCCCTTGTATTGTTTTACACCTTTTTAGGCTTAGGGGACTAAATCTACGAAAAAAACGTCCATGGAGTCATATTTAAAATATTTTCAGACTCTAAACATGAAAATACCATTGATTTTTACTTCTTTGGACTCGTAAAACATGCATTGAAGGACCCATACAGGGTTGAACCCCTCCTTCTTCAGGTTCATTAAACACGTGATGAGGGACTCATCGAAGATGAGCTATACAAATCATTTGTTATCCTCCTTAAGATTGTTAAAAAACAAAGAGGTACTTTCCAATCATGGCGGGGAGAAAATTGAAGGAAGTGGGTCAAGTTTTTTGGAAAGCATCATGGAAGTTGTTTGTTGTCGCCCTTGAACATGGAACATATTTTCATCTTGTATTATAGTTCGATAATCTATTTGTCTCTGATTCATAGAAATCCCATGAGTCATCATACTCCATCTCACCCGAAGAGTGCTCCAGTGAACATTGCACTATGTTTTGGTCTATCTCTCAGTCGAGTCAATGCTTCCAAGTCATTTTTCGTGCCTCATAATGTTCAAGGGAAGTTTCACCTCAAACCAACCATTTGTAGTATTACCATATTTCATCCTCATGTCATTCCATACTCATTTAATCCACCAAATTATATCACTTTCCTATGCCGATTTTGTGTCGATGATAGGGGATACATCATGGCTCTCCTTCGACGAGTCTATTCCTTTCGACTTCAAAACATTATCCAGGAATTAGACTTAGAAACCAATTAGTACCTTGGATCCTACATGCCTCAATGACATGTTTCCTCGCCTTCGACAGTAGGTTTACACCATTGACCTATGATCAAATTATTCCACGAATGTTTGAGCTCAACTCATTTATTCACATTCTATAGAATTTATTAAGGTACCTTGGGAGTCATTGTCACCATTGGTTATTTCCCTCACATTTTTTAATGGTATACATTAATGATCAGTAATCAAGTAGATTCTACCATGTTCGACATCAAGTCATCTATTCACATTGCTAGAATCATACTATTTCAGGATCGTGATGAAGACCCTAGGTTAGGAATTCACTCTATTATGTTCTTTACCCAAGCTGTGATGGAAATCATTTGAATATGTATAAGATTCTAGTATAACCACCATATTGGAAATATCAGTAATGTATATATTGTCACATAGATCCACTTTGTATTGTTTTGTGGCTATGTTTTTTTCATATCGTAACTCCACTGTGTATTCTTTCATAGCCACAGTCATATCATGTCATGGAGATATGGATCCACATTGTATCTCCAATGTCCATATCTTTAGTTATTACTTTCATGGATCTGCAGTGTATTGGTCGATGGCCATGCTTTGAGTCAGTTTAATCCAAGCATAGGTATGCCTGCCTCGGGGATGATACATATATAATTGTTTAATGTTTTTTTGTAGCTTCCTCTAGGCTCTCCTACTTCAATTCCCTTACATTAATATTTTTTAAAGTGTTTCGGCCATGAGTTTCTCCTATGACCTCACACTTTATGGGGCATCTGGTACACACCAAAATGTCACATCACCTTCTCACACTTAAGTGTCATAATTGTTGTATGGACCTTACTAAGTGTCACATGCACTTTACAAAGTATCATATGCAACTTACTAATTGTGTCATGTACTTTATTAAGTGTCGCAACTTTGACACCATGGAATAAAATTTATCATAATCCATAATCAATATGGAGGAGAAAAAATCATAATGAGAAGGTCGAAAAACTACTTTTTACCTTGCGATTTTGACCATTTTTGAAGGTTCATGCTCCCTTTCTCATGTCTAGGGAGTGTTGAAATCTTATCAATGATCCCCTGCCCATGTATAAGGAGCATTGACAATTCTCTATGCTCAATACTAGGGGAGCGTTGAAGTGGTTAGAGGGAGTTATAACTAACCCATCTTTTTCGAAGGACCAATTCTAAGGAGATGAGGTTTTTTTTCGTCAAATTATATCTCATGGCTCCATCTTAGGCTAAAATACCAAATTATGGAGCAGTATCCTCAACTATTTCCTAAAATAATTCATGGTGGTTAAGCATCCAACTCCTATATAATGAGTGCATTCCAAGGTGAAAGGGGGGGAAAAGGATTTCAGAGTGTCAAACCTTTTATCTTGGAGGAAGGAATCCATCAAAGCATCATCATTCTGATCTTGAGACATTCAAGCAAGGGTTAGATTATAATGGAGAGCTTGGAGGAGTTTTTTCAACATCATCGTTGGTTTGTAAGTACTTCAACATGTTTCTCCATTAATAAAAATTGGCCTATTTCCTTCATACTGTTGTTTATACATCTATGTCTATATAGATATATTTGCTCTTGTCTAATGATATTCTGTAGGAGTAGAAGGTGTTGTTATGGTCCTTGCAGAGTTTCTTCATCATGATAGAATATTGGAAAACCAGACAAAATATTGAAGATCATCGAGGACAACCGTCGAAAACGAGTAAGTCACACTTTTTTCTTCTATATTATCTACCTATAGACATAAAGAATAGATATAAAGGAATGCTAGTGTCCATTTGTTTGTTTTTCTATCTTGAACAATAAGGGTCTAGATATCCAAGGAAGATTTCACCTTTCCGCAGGGGAAATATTTTGTAACCCCTTCCTATACAAGGACTTTCTCTTCCAACATTTGGCAACACAATGGTTATACAATCCAAAAACCACACATGGATACTTATACCATAAACTATGTTTCTCATTGTCATTCTTTTTATAGTCAAGGAATACATTGGAATTGCCCATTTTATTATACCTTTCATGGTGGTTCTTGTTTCAATTCTGCTGGGAAGAAACTATGTTCACTCCTTCGGGATGTTCACCTATCATTCAAGATGCCTTAAATTGTTTTTCACTCTCATGAAGTGATGTTCCTTTTCTTTTTATAAGGTATTTTTGTAATGGCTTAGACTCTTCTCTTGAAGCATTTCTTGCTTCAACGTCCTTGGAACATTCTTCAACTTCTCCTTTTCCATATCCCAAACCTACATAGTGAGGTATTTCCAATATATATATATGGGATTATCCATTCCTTTTATATTAATTCCAAGACCCTTTCCATCATAAACCATCTTGGATAGCATCTTAAAACCAATACAATGATGTTTCTCAAACTCACCCAAAGAGGAATCTACCTTTTGGTGGGAAGAAAGAGAAAATGATGACTCACTTACACATGAAACCTCAATGATATATTGTGAATATAAGGTATAATACGGTCTCCTCGACGCATCGTATACTCTTCTTTGTCCTCAACTCTTTAATATTTATGAATATTTGCTAAAATTTCATCCTTGGCTTGCAATTCAAGCTGCAACATTTGATTCTCATCCATAAAGACTTGCAGTAACCTTCTCAATTCAAAATTATATTCATGAATATGTTGGTTAATCTTTTCAAGTTCTTGAAGTCTTTATATCTTCAAATATTTTCCCATGATTGTCCTTTTGCAAACTCCTCTTCAAAATGAAAATCCTGTCAAACCAAATCTGATACCAAACTTGATCTGAAATCCACTGACTTGATTTGCACATAATTTATGCACAAATTCTCTTGACTTAAATAATAAATATTTAAAACACAATTGAAAAGATAAATTGAAGAAAAGTACAACAAAAAGACAAAAACACAAGTTGATAACGAAGTTAACCCATCTTAAGCTACATCTTCGCCCACTTTAATCCCACAACCACTACATTAATATAATGTGAATCACTTCAAATGATTAATTGCATTAAAAATGGATCTCCAACCTGCAATAAAATGTCTTTGACCTCTTTAGGAAGGATGTAAAATTGTTGGGAACAAATTCCCCTTCTCTTACTACAGTAAAAAAAGGCTTGAAAATGCTTGGTTCTTCAATTATACAAGAAACACTTATATATAATAATGAATACTCAACAAAACCTTTCAATGACAAGTCCTTGGCTTGTTGCAATGGTTTAATAGCCTAGAAAAACCTCTCCCCACTCTTGGTTTTCCAAAATGGCTTACAAAAACTATTTCTTGAAAGTATATGAAAGAAAAACTTATGTATATTACCAAATATATAGTGACTTCTTTACAAGGTTTGCACTTATGGTGCAATGGTAAAGTTATTTAGATATATAACCATGGGTCAATGATTAAAATAGTTCACCCATTGGGGAATTTTCAGGATCTTTGCAATATGTAAACTAAATTAAATGATATAGTTTTTCATAAGGAACATTGTTGGTGCAATGGTCGGGCACTTTGGTTGTATGGGCGGAGGTCACAGGTTCAGCCTGATTATATTCTTGATTCAGAGGTCATTTTTTTTTAACTATGTTTATACCCCATGAAGACTTTACACCCCAAAAGAATGTAAACTCATCCAGGTGGGGGAGTGGTGGGGGGGGGTTACCCCCCTGCGGGGTCTGGGGGTAAGTGGGGCCCTGAAGGAAACATTGTCTTGTAAATGTATATTGTAATTTCATAGTAAATATGGACCATTCATTATAAGGTCGTAGATCTGACGATAGAAGTTATTGTTGATATTATGGTAGCTGCGGGAGGTATTTACCTCCACATGTAACCCTAACGAGAATAGAATATTCTGGGAAGCAAGAAGAAACCCTAATGAGTTGGCTAATAACCCTAGAAGACATGTCATCTCAAGAAGATAGCTTGTATTAGGTTATTATCCTCCAAGAGAAGAAGTCGGCCAGAAGAAATAAAATATACTAAATAGACAGATACCTAGAATGAGAAGTTGGCCCAGGTAGTTACCCAGAATTACTATAAATACAGGAGGCCAGTCTTCATTCTGGAAAGCAGTCTCAGAATTGCAAAGAAGCAATTGTGCACACTACAGTGCCCTGTTTTGTGCACAGGTTTGGAGGAGAGCTATCGTTGCATCTGTTGCAGCTAGAAGGTCACGTTTTGGCTTGGACTATATCTTGGTTAGGGTTTGGACTATTTGATCAGCTCTTGTTGGTGTGCTATCCTTGGGAAAAGGTGTTGTACTCTTGTTTTGGCTATCTAGCCTAGGGTTTTCTTCCCGAATGATTATCTGCCAAGGTTAAGGTGCTCGGAGGGTGGCTTCGGCCTATGGTTGGGTGAAAATAGTGATATTGTCAATGGTAAAATGAGCACATTCATTCATATTCTAACAGGTTATGGGCCCACACCTCCTTCATTCAGTCTAACCGCTGGAAGGAAACATAGTTTTAAGGATATTAAGCTCGTTGAAGAACTGCCACTAGGGTTTCTAGTGGGAGCAGTAACCATAGCATTGTCACTAAGGTTACTAGCAGGTGTAGTTGCAGAAACCTTAATCCTCTCGTTGAAGAACCTTAAGTGAAGGGATTGAACTAATTTATGGATAGATCAGTGTGCCCTAGCCTAGCACATCTCTTGGTACTCTCAACAAGCCAAGATGTCAAGTTTGAGTTTTTGGTCAAATCTAGGGTTGGCAAAGTCAAAGAAGCCATGACTTACTCTATGAAGTCAGAGAACAAGTTAGATGGAGCTTCTAAATTCAGAGCATGGAAGACAAGGATTGGCCTCATACTTGCCAAGAATAAAGTGTTGGATGTCATGAAAGGAAAGATCGTGGAACCAATGTTTGATGAAGGAAAAGAGAAGGAACCACATAATGTTGAAGTTATGGAGAAGTTCAAAGACGGTGACATCAATGCCATGAGTATCATAGTGGACTCTGTAAAATACCACTTGATACCATACATCTCTCATCTTGACTCATCAAGGAATATGTATGATTCCCTAACAAATCTCTTCTCATTCAGAAACATTGGACAAGTCATGAGTCTGAAGAATGAGCTCCGAGACATAAAGATGAATGATGGTGATAACACAACATCATACTTTGTGAGGATCTCCCAGTTAAGAGATCAACTACAAGCTATTGAAGAGATCATTTCAGAGAAGGAATTGGTAAACATAGTACTCAATGGTCTTCCCAAGACATGGGATGC
>SNQJ01S0226292.1:0-14248 GCA_010110895.2 Picea sitchensis | reverse complement strand
CTCAGACACTACTACTCGTGCAAAGAATATAACACATACCCAACAATAGTGAGATGTATTTTCAAGTAAAAAGAGTATTTCAACGCTCTGTACTTGATAACCAAGAGTATCTCCAAGTGGTTGAAAATGATGAAGACCTAGAGGATTTTATAGTAAATGAAAATGAAGATGAAGATAATGACATTGACTCTATTCCAAACAATTGTGTCCAGTCTAAATCTATTTTCACAAGAGATGATCATACCAAAAATCTCATGGAAGAAGTATGAGTATGAAAAGTTCAAGAAACGAGAAAAGCCAATATTGGGACTAATAGTTTCCCAAAGGACATTAAATTGGGAGTTGATTGTACATCTGAAGAAGTTGATCAATATATCACCCTCTTCAAAGAATATTTTGATGTTTTTTCTTGGAGTTATGATTATCTAAAGGCCTATGATAGAAAAATATTTCAACATATCATCCCATTAAGAGATGGAGCAAAACTCGTCAAGCAAAAAATAAGAATGATGAATCCCATGTTAAAACCGTTGCTGAAGATTGAGTTAGAAAAATTGAAGAAATATGGAATAATATATCCCATCAAGCATTCTGTTGGGCTTTCAAATCCAGTGGTTATGAGGAAAAAGACTAGGGAGATTCAGATGTGTGTGGATTTCATAGATCTCAATAAATCAAGTGTAAAAGATAATTATCCTCTGCCTAACATGGAATTCCTTCTTCAACAAGTCACTGGATCTTCTTGTATGTCCATGTTAGATGGTTTTTCTGGATACAATCAAGTTTTGGTTGCAGATGAAGATAGACCTAAGACAACTTTCATAATACCTTGGGAGACATATGCATATGATCAGTTGTCGTTTGGTTTAAAAAACACCGGAGCTACGTTTTAGAGGGTTATGGAACACACATTCGAAGGTTTGATAGGGAAATTCATGGAAAACTACTAAGATGATCTAACAGTCCATTCAAAGACAAGAAATGATCACATCCATCATCTAAGGCAAGTATTTGGAAGATGTAGATTATATGGAGTTTCTTTGAATCCAAAGAATTTTTTGTTTGTTGTGACTAAAGGTAAGCTATTGGGGAATATTGTGTGTAAAGAAGGAATTTATATTGACCTAGAAAGGGTTAGGGATATCAATGAAATCAATCCTCCATCATCTAATAAAGGAGTCCATTCATTCTTTGGAAAAATCAATTTTGTGCAGAGATTTGTTCCTGATTACACGAGCATTGTAAAACCGATTAATTTATTGTTGAAAAATGATCAAAGGTTCGAATGGACTTTGGATACACAGGGAGCCTTTAGTAACATCAAAATGGAAATCACTACGGCACCAGTCGTCATTAGTTTGAATTTTCAAAGAGATTTCATCATGTATTCATTTTCAATAGAAACTGTTGTGGCATCTGTCCTTACTCAAAGAAATGCCAGGGGTGAAGAGCTACCAATCCATTTTATGAGAAAGACCCTCCATGATTATGAATTAAGATACTTGAAATTGGAGAAACAAGCCCTGTCTCTCGTAAATATAGTAGCACACTTTCATATCTATATTTTAAATTCTCATGTCATAGTATATGTTCCATCCTCTCCAGTTAAGATGCTTTTAAACCAACAATTAAGAGAAGGGAAATGAGAAAATTGGCTAGCGAAAATTCAAGAATATGACATTGAAATTAAGCTTCTAAACAAAGTTAAAGGGAAAGGATTGTGCAATATTATTGTGAACGACGATGCTTTGAATGGAGTAGTTTCGGTTTCAATTAGAAAACCTATATCTAGCTCTGAATGGTACAAATACATTGTGTTTTATTTAAATTCTGGACAATTTCTTGTCACCAGGTCTCCAAAGGAAAGAAGGGCATTAAATATGAAATCAAATTAGTATGTGTTGATTGTTGAAATCTTATTCATAAGGAATTATGATGGCATGTAATTGAGGTGCGTTGATGAAAAGAGAGCTCAAGAACCAATACAAGAATTTCATGAAGGCATATGTGGGGGGCATTTTTCACCTACTACTACATAACATAAAATAATAAGAGCCAGATATTATTGGCCATCAATTTTCAAGGATTCATATGTGACGGTGAGAGAGTGTATCCCTTGTCAATAATTTTTAGAGAAGATGAAGAGGTCTGCCATGCCTTTGCAACCAATATTTGTAGAACAACCATTCACACAATGGGGATTGGACGTCATTGAACCAAGAAATCCAAAATCAAGTAAGGGGAATATATATATTCTTACTGCTATAGACCACATCACCAAATGGAAAGAAAAAAATAACATTGAAAAAGGCCGATTCTGATGAATTAATTAAATTCCTTAAGGATAACATCTTGTTAAGATTTGGTGTTCCAAAAAAGTTCATTACAGACAATGGATCAATATTTGATCAGGTCAAAATTCAAAAAAAATTGCGGAGAGTATGGCATCGTAATGGGACAATCGTTGAACTATTATCCACAAGGGAATTTTCTTGCCGAGTCTACCAATAAGACACTCATTCATATTATAAAGAAAAACATTGATCAAAGTTAGCAAAGTTGGCACTTGAAATTTACAGATGCTTTATGGGCAAGTAGAATGACTCCGAAAGATAGTACTGATATGTCTCCTTATATGTCAGTTTATGGAAAGGGAGCAAAAATGTCAATCAACCCATAATTGAATGCCTTGACTTATGCAGTTAACATGGAGGACGCTAAAGATATTTCTCCTTTGAAAAAGAGATTAAATCAATTGTTGATATTGGAAGAAGAAAGAAGTGAAGTTTTGGATAAAATATCATAGAGGAAACAAAATGTCAATATATATATATTTTTATCAAAGTACAACTGTAAATGTTTTAAAAAAGGCGAACTAGTGTTACTCTAGAATAAAGCAAAGGAGAAGCCGTCAATGCATACAAAATTTAAGCACTCTAGATCGAGCCTTAACTCATTGAGAAAATACTGGGTTTCAATTCATATATGATTAAAGACATGAAGGGGAAAATGTTGATGTTTCTTGTCAATGGGAAACACCTGAATTTTTTTTCACTTGAGATTCTCTCTTCTCTTTGTACATGTTTCTATTTATTTATTTTATGCTGTACATCTTCACTGTTTCAACTCCATTTCCCATAGGATAAAACATCTGGTCATGAGATTTTGGATTCTTCACAACCCGCATGGGGTTATCATCCCACAGTTAAAGCCATTTATTGAACCTCTTTTGTTCTTCCCCCCTTTTTTTCTATTTTTATCGTTTCTTTTCTTACCTCTTCTTTTTCCCTTTTTGTACTCTCCTTCTCCCCATTTGTTTTTTCCCTTCTTCCTTTTCTTGGTTTTGATAAGACTAATATACTTAGTTTTTTTTATTATGTTCATGGAATTTAAGACTCATGAACCTTCACACTTGTATTATCTTCCATTTACTCATGTATAAATCCGTCCAACACTTAGATTATTTTTGCATCGCGAATTTTCAAAATTTTGGAATTTCGGACTTGTCGACCTATGTGATGCACAACCACTCTCTCCACTGTTTGCATGAAATTTTCCAATACTTTGTTGGCCATGTGTTATATTTTTTGCACTCTCAGGAAACATGTCTCATTTTTGCCTCATTTTTTGTGTTGCCTAGATTTTCATGTCCATTGTTGGGCCGTTTTTCGACACATGGTTTTTTGCCGATGGTTTTCTATTTTCGGTTGAGGAATTAGGGTTGTTGACTAATCCAGGCCATTGGGTTAGGGTTTTGGATGTCATTGGATCCTATATGTATATTGTATTGTAAACAATGTATCACCATGAATGAATATAGAATATGCTGGTTTTCCCGATTTGGGTTTCCAGGGGAAAAATCTCTCTGTAATGTTTGTATTTTCCATTGCACATTTTCTGTTCTTTTACTGAAAATATGTTTGCAGTAAATATTGTACAAGGTTAAAATCTACATTTGGTATCAGAGCTTTGTTGGCTTTAGGGGGATGCCTTTGTGGTCAAGGGTTTGGCTCGGGACTATGATAAGCCTTGTTACAATGAGAGATTTGTGGTATTGATTTTTTAGGTGAAAAGAAATGGCGAGCAATTCGAAAATGGAGATCGAGAAGTTTAATGGGAAAACTTTTGAGTTGTGGAAGCTCAAGATGGAAGATTTGTTGGTGGACATAGATCAATGGATCACGGTAGATATAGGTAATGCACCTACAAGAACTTCAACAGATGACTGTAAAAAGTTGGATCCGAAGGCGAAGAGAAAAATCTGACTATGTCTCTCAGATTCATTATTACTAAATGTGTCAGAGGAAGCTACAACCAAGGATTTATGAGATAATTTGGGGAAGTTGTATCAGTCTAAGTCCTTAGTAAATAAACTATTCCTGAGAAAGAAGTTTTATAACCTGAAGATGAGAGATGGAGACTCAGTGGCAAAGAATTTGAACGCCTTCAATACTATGGTAAGTCAGTTAGTATATGTTCAGATTAGAATTTCAGGTGAAGATAAGTGTATTGGTTTACTGTGTTCTTTACTAGACTCGTGGGATAGCCTGGTTGTGGCCATAGTTAGTAATACAACTTCCTTGAAGTTTGATGAAGTGGTCTCATCCTTGTTGTTGGAGGAGATGAGATGTAACACCCCAAGGACGATCCCCTGCTGAATTGTAATTATGTTTATAGGTTGGTGAGCTGAGTGGTTATAAGATGAGAGAATTATGGGTTTATTAGGCTAGTGAGCTAGATGATAAGGCCAATGAGCTCATTTTTTTATATGTAAACACTCGCATCATTAATAAAATTACATTGTTGCGTGTAGATCGACCACGAAGAATAGTTATGGGGGACTAAGCTCCACTAGGTAGGGTAAGGGAAGGGGGCTAAGTTTCTAGGCCTAGGGGCTAAACTAGAGGGCTTACCTCTAAGGGAATAAATTTTTTATTATTATTTCCCAAAATCTATGGCTGACATAAGCCGTGTTGTCCTAAGTTCCTAGGAGAAAGGGGAACGAGTACTAAGTGGAACTCACGCGGCTTCATGAAGACATGTGTCAACCTTAGCGCATGCAGTTTATAGTTGGGAAAGCCAACTCGTTGGGGGTTCGCTTCCCACTCTGGAATTGTTCCCATCCTTGTGTCTGGACCAGTTTGGATTTTCCTCACAACCCTTACGATTCTCGGGAAGTCTTTCACCTTCCCGATTGATCAGGGATTCACACATTGAACTAGTGCTTTATCATCATTGCCTCTGTATCTAACACACACTTTTGGAATCCTGTAGTCGTACTTGAGTTATCCCATTTGTCTCATGTGAAGCCTGATGCAATTGTATTCGCCTGAGTCGTGTTGTGTCTTAGCGTTTGGATGTTTCCATTTTCGGTGTCCATACCCAATTTCTGTTGCTACCATCACCCGTGTGTAGTTGCATGTTGTTTCTTGTTGCTTAGGAACTGAATTGAAGAAGTAGGTTGTTAGGCCTATGAGCAACTCTCCTAGATGAGAGAGTTTTCTGGGAAGTGAGTTCTCTTGGAAGGGAGTCCCGTAGAAGCTACAGTACTTTGAGACTTCTGGTCCAACCTGTTGCTGAAGCCCAAGTTAAGGGAGGTGTAGTAGCCGATGGACTTGTATTAGTGAAGTTGTACCCTCCTGGGGTGGAGCAGACGTGTGGGGAATGAGGGTCTGTGGGTTGTGGGCGTAAGTGGCTCCTGGGATAAAAGATCCTTCCTATTGTTTTATGCAACTTCCTTGCTGTATTTTCCAAGTCTAGAATTCCCTTTCCCAGTGGAGTTTAGTCCCAGCTTGGGGGTGACCCACTGCTGAGCGTGATGAACAACGTGGTATAAGGCTGGGAGGTTCATGGAAGGTCTGCATGCAGTTAGTGGTCATCTATTAAAAGATAAGTACCAATTTTGTGTTCGTTGTATGCTGTGTATTTGTATTTTCATTATAACTAATGAATAATGCATGTATCTATATATGTTGCATTTATGTGTTAAATGTTGCTTCTATTTAATTGCATTAGATAGATATATATTTATAAGTGTGAACAACAAAAGTTATCTCTATCTTACGGTTAAGTTTTATATGTGATTATTTTCGCAAGTTACTCGGTGGCAGGGCCTGCCTGTTGTTTAAGGTCGGGAATGTCATAGGAATGGTATCAGAGCAGTAAAGGAAAATTTAAGGTTGTTTGGGTAGCGTTACCAGGCAGGGGTCAGTGGCCAGGTACATTACAAATTGGTATCAGAGCTAAGTGAAGTGTCAGAGTAGTGGCATTTCCCAGCCCGTTGGTGGATGGGGACATTACATGAGAGAAAAGAATATGGAAGGACAAAGCACAAACACATTATTTGCAAGATGCCGCTCCCAGGAAAGAAATATATCTAAGTTCTCAAGTGGGAGGTCTAAGTCTAAGTGTAGATCTAAATCTCACATAAATTTTGTAAAGGTATGTTGGAGATGTGGAAAAGAAGTAGTGTATATCCAAAGTTGAGAAAAAGAAGGGATATAAAGAATCTCCTTCTACAAAAGAAAAGACCTCCAAAGAAGAAGGAGGGGATGTGTACTTGGCTTCTTCAAGCACACATGAAAATCATGAGGCATGGTTAGTTGACTCAGGTGCGTCTTTTCATTTGACTCCCCACAGGGAGTGGTTCTGTGAATATGAAAGGTATGATGGAGGTAATGTTTTCCTAGGTGATGAATCGACAACCAGAATCATAGGTCGAGGAAAATTCAAGTTGAGGCTCATAGATGGAAGGATTAGAACACTAACTGGTGTTCTACACATCCCAGGATTGGCCAAAATTTTGATTTTTGTAAGCAAAATGGACGATGTAGGGGTAAAAATAATATTTGAAAAGGAAACCAACAAAATGGTTCGAGGAGCAATGGTGTTGTTGAAGGGAGTTCGGTTTGGAACTATGTATAAGCTGCAAGGAAGCACTATTAGTGATGGGTGTAATAGTTCCATTGTTTCTGATATTAGAGTTGAAGAAGAAATAACTCCTACAGTCTCTGGAGAAAAGGTTATGTTGTGGCATCAAAGAATGGGGAATATCAGAGAGAAGGGTCTTCGACTACTACACGATAAAGGTATGGTTGAAGGTATGCCTAACTTCTCTCTAGATTTTTATTTCTGTGAACATTGTGTATATGGGAAGCATAATCGGGTAAGATTCCCCTCTGGTGCATCGAGGGCAGAAATAATTTTACAACTAGTTCACAATGATGTTTTTGGACCTGTATCAGTCCCATCATTGGAAAAATCTGTGTTCTATGTCTCATTTATAGATGACTTCTCAAGGAATACTTGGATATATTTCCTCAGGAAGAAATATGAAGCCTTTGGTAGGTTTAAAGAGTTTAAGGCTCTTGTTGAGAATCAAACAAAGAAAAGAATTAAGGTGTTGAGGATAGATAATGGCGGAGAGTTCCGCGGGAATGAATTTGAAGAATTATGTAAGAAGTGCAGTATAGAAAGGAAGAAGACTACTCCATATACACCTTAGCATAATGGAGTTGCAGAAAGGATGAACACGACGTTGATGGAAAAATAAAGGTGCATGCTCAGTGGTGCCGGGTTAGGGCAAGAATTCTGGGGAGAGGCAATGGGTACTGCATGTTACCTAGTTAACAAATCATCCTCATCAACACTAGATGAAAAGACTCCATAAGAGGTATGGACTGGTAAGAAACCTTCTCTCACACATCTCAAGGTATTTGGCTGTGATGCATATGTTCATGTTCTAAAGGAAAACATGAGTAAGCTAGATTAGAAGGCTGAAAAATGTATCTTTATTGAATATAAATATGGTATCAAAGGTTATAAGCTTTGGAAACAAGAAACTAAGAAGGTAGTGTATATCCTAGATGTGGTATTTATAGAAACGAAGGATGTTGTTAAGCATGAAGTCCTACCAGGTAAGGAAAAACTAGAGAAAATAGATTTTGATTTGAAGGATGATGAATCAGACTCTACAAAAGAAGAAGAATTAGAAGAAGAAGATCCTCATACTCTAGTATTGAGGAGATCGGTTTGAGAAAGAAGGCTACCGAAAAGGTATACTCCATCTGATTTCCGTTCAAATTTTTCTTTGTCTATTATTGATGATGATCCTATAACTGTCAGGGAGGCAGTGGATTCATAGGATGAAAATCTATGGAAAAAGGCCATGTATGAAGAAATGGAAGCCTTGGATAAGAATGAGGCTTGGGATCTAGTGGAGTTTCCATTTGGAAGAAATCCCATTGGAAACAAATGGGTATTTAAAAAGAAGCTGAATGTAGAAGGAAAAGTGGAGAAATACAAAGCTCGGTTAGTAGCAAAGGGTTATTCCCAGGTTGAGGGAATTGATTTTGGTGAGATTTTTTCTCCTGTTTCCAAGTTAACCTCTATAAGATTTATGTTATCTGTTCCTACTGCATTTGATTTTGAAGTAGAATAGATGGATGTGAAGACAACATTCCTACATGGGGATCTGGAAGAAGAAATATATATGAAGCAACCAATTTTTTTTTTTTGTGGAGGAAAAGAAGGAGCTAGTATGCAAGATGAAAAAATCCTTGTATGGTTTAAAACAATCACCAAGGAAGTGGTATCAAAAATTTGATACTTATATGATGGGAATTGGTTTCACAAGAAGCAAAGATGATCATTGTGTGTATTTTAAATTAATTGGTGATCATTTGATTTATTTGGTCTTGTATGTGGATGACATTTTGTTGATAGAAAACAACAAGGAGATTATCCAGGATGTGAAAACTCAGTTGTCCTCTAAATTTGACATGAAGGAAATCAGTGCTTCAAATTTCATTTTGGGCATGGAAATTAGAAGAGATCGAAAAAAGAGGAAACTCCGGTTAAACCAGAAAAAAATATGTTGAGACAATATTGCAGAAGTTTAATATGCAGGAATGTAAACCGATCAAGGTTCCTATTCCTTTTGGTGTAAAGTTATCTGCGGATCAATGTACCAAGACATGGGAAAAGGAGGAGGACATGTCTCGTGTTCCATATGTGAGTGCAGTTGGGAGTTTAATGTATGCAATGGTCTGTACTAGACCATACATTGCACATATAGAGAGATTTTTGAGCAGGTATATGTCAAAACCAAGGAAGGAGCATTGGACAACAATAAAAAGGGCTTTTATGTATTTGTGTGGCACTGCTAGCTATGGATTTTGCTACCAAGGAAGACCGAGATTGGACAAAGTGGTGGATATACATGGCTTTGTGGATGCATACTAGGCTGGATATATGGATCGTAGGAATCTACAACTGCATATGTGTTTAACTTGTTTGGAGGAGCAATAAGTTGGATGAGAAAACGATAGGTTGTAGTGGCACTTTCAACTACAGAGGCTGAATACATGGCAGCCACTCATGCAAGTAAGGAAGCAATATGGTTACAAATATTGTGTTCAGGTATTGGGTTGATACAACAAGTTGTAAGGATATATTGTGACAGTTAGAGTGCAATTTTTCTGGTGAAGAACCCGACTTATCATTCAAAGACAAAGCATATTGATGATATTCAATATCACTTTGTGAGAGACATGGTTGAATACAAGAAAGTATTGTTGATGAAGGTGGACACTTTGAAGAATGTTGCAGATTCATTATCAAAATCTGTGAGCATTGAAAAGTTCTCTTGGTGTAGAGAATCCATGTGCATTGCTGCCCTAGATTGTTGACTATGTAACCCTGTAAAGCCCCTGTATGCAAATAAAACAACAAGTGGGAGAATGTTGGGTATGTGTTATATTATTTGCATGAGTAGTAGTGTCTGCATTGCACTGGGTGTGCAAGGGTTTGGGGGAAGCACCCCCGATATTTTTTTTGCCTTAGGAAACGTGTCACATTTTTGTATCATTTTTCGTGTCCATTGTTGGGAGGTTTTTCAGCACATGGTTTTTTGTCGATGGTTTTCTATTTTCGGTTAAGGAATCATGGTTGTTGACTAATATGGGTCATTTGGTTAGGGTTTTGGATGTTGTTGGCTCCTATATGTATATTGTATTGTAAATAATGTATCACCGTGAATGAATATAGAATATGTTGGTTTTCCCGGTTTGAGTTTCCAGGGGAAAAATCTCTATGTAATGTTTGTATTTGCCATTGTATATTTTATGTTATTTTACTGAAAATCTGTTTGCAGTAAACATTGTACAAGGTTAAAATCTACACACTTAGCCATTTCATTCATTCATACTTTCGGACTTGTGGACCTGCCTTTTCATACTAGTCGCTCACCCCCATTCTCCACCATTACTTGTCCCTTCACATTTTTCGATGTCACATTTATTATTATCCCTACGGACCCAACTACTAAATTTATTGTTTAAGTGGCCATTAATTAATTATGCTTATACTGAGGCTAGTGATATTTATTTTGAGTTAATGCTTCCGTAAAAGGAAATCTAACTCAAATTCATTTTACTGTGCAAAGTAATATTTCAAGAAAAGTTGGCAAAGCTCCATGAAGATAGTCATGAGAAAAAATAGTTCTATGGGGATAGTTTAAACCTATTCACTAGAGAAGACCATAATTATCATTGGTCCCACTCCTACTTATATTATTCAAAATTGGTAGGTAAAGAGAACAACAAAGTGTGGACCTCAGGAATAGTTTTCGCGGGATGTGTTCCATAAGTATTTGAATGCAAGGATATTATCACCCGGTGCGTCGATAAGCTTATTCAAAACAAAAGGGTCATCACGTTGTAGAGTAGTTATCCTATTTCATTGGTGCCTTCAATATTTAGAGAAATGTTGAAATTGCCAAAGCTGAACCTGGTTTATAAAGGGGAGGAAGCTAGAAATTTCCTAAAAAACAGAAACAATGGAATAGATCTTCTTCAAGAGTATTTTCATGACCCTACATTAATGCCTGAAAATATATACATAATTTAGGTAAGTTCTTTAAAAAATACTTATAAAGAAATAGCCTAGTTATTTGCTCGAATTGTTTTCTAGGACTCTACATAAACCATTCCTTGATTGGCCTTATATATACTGCATTTCATGGTTCATGAAAATGCTATCTTCGACTGGGTGAAGATTATTTTGAATAAAATCTCTGCACAATTGACTAATTTCAAGACCGATAAAAAGTTTTATATGTCATCTTACTTGATATTTTATATCACATACCGTCATACCTTTGAGGGTTTAAACATTGCTCAGAGAGTGAAAATAAAGGTGGACCCTGTGACCATGTGCTACCAAGATCTATGGAGACAAAGAGTCAACCATCATTTCTATGATGTATATTATGATTTTGTGTCTAAATTCAAGAAGTTTTTATTTGGGGAAGACACTTACCAGATATCATTGGAAGCGACGACTTTTTTTAAGGGAAAATGAGTTCTTGAGAAAATGGAGGATTACAATATTATCAACATTTTCTTCTCTATCGGAAAACATATTTTACTTCCTTACTATATATATGATAAGTTGTTTATCATTGAGATAACTAGACAATATAAATTCTGATTCCATAATTTCTCTAAAAAAAGAAAACAAAAGCAGTTAATATCTCGCCCGTGGAAAGTTGGCGAAATTCTTCTTTGAGGAATTTCTAAAATAGATGAATATGTTGCTTGTTTCGATCATTCTGACTTGATATTCATAGAGGAAATCAAGGGTTTCAACCCTAATCATAGTTTTAATAATCATTTTTTTTCAGTTGGGCTCATCCCTGCACTTATAAATTCAGTCGTCAATGGAGAAGAAGAAAATGATAGCCACAATCCAAATAATCAAGAAGCTGATAGATATTCTGGAGATATAGACACTGTTATAAGTACTACAGAGCACCATAAATAAAGAGGTAAACCCTTGAGTGATAAAAATGTCCAATCACCAACTGTCTCTCAAAGAAGTGCCTTACCAAAGGCAAATCCTCAGCTAGGGACATCCCACACAAGAAAAATGTATAGCAACAACTCAGGAGATGATAAAGAGAGGAACCCTCCTAAAGGGAACCTGGAGAATCTCCATAAATTAAAAGTCAAAATAAAAAATACTAATTCACAGCAAGAGGGGGATGAAACACATGCTCCATAAAATGATTTGTTATTGGATAACATAGATTTGGATGCAGATATTGAAAATATTACTTTCCTAGATGTAGAAATATCGGCTAGAGAAAATATACAACATATTTTCACACTCATGATCCAGGACAATACATTTTCTGATGAAGAAACATTTGCTGTACAAAATGCCTCTTTTGATAAAGAATCTAAGAAATTAGTTTATGAGAAAAATACAAATAGTAAGAGCAAGAATCTACGGTCTACCATTGATACTCGAGATATGTTACCTTCTAAATTATCATCTACTCATAGATTTACAGGGGATGCACTTGATGTTTCAATTGCACATATGGAAGAAAAGAATGCTCAGCTGAAAAAAAAAAGAATTAAAGAATTTGAGGCAACCCTCATGCCTCCACCTATTTTGGCTTCTCCTGTTTCTATGATTCGTTCTGGAAAAGGTCTTCAAGAAAACCCAGAACCAAGTGAAAGAGTCAAAGAAATTTCCAATTTAATCATTTCCACCCGACATTTTGTTGAAGAAAATATTAAGAAAAGGATTTCATTGATTGCAGAGATGTGAGATATGACAAATGGTTTTGCTTCTCTCAGTTTGAGAATTCAAAATACCAGGAAATACTTGAATTCATATTTGAAAAATGATGAAGGGTTTTACATAGACATAGTTGTGATGTTTGCAAAGAAAGTTTCGGCAATGACAGAGCAATCAAGATAGCAAGAACATATACCTTCTTGGAGCCACATAAAACAATTCAAATCCTGCTGGATGGAAATAATTAATGTGTTAAAGGGACTGATAATTCAATTGGATGATTTATCAAGAAGGAAGAATTAAGAATATTAAAAAATCCTTGATTTGGATATCGTCGGAACCACCGTTGAAGTCTCAGACCCTAAATATCTTTCAAATTCTATGCTCATGACTCAACAAGATTTCAAAGAGAAAATTGAAGAATTAAAAAGGACACCAGTTGAAGAGTTTGATAATATGATTGAATTTACACATGACAACTGGCTTGTCGAGTACACAAATAAAAATGAAGATATTGGAAATATATTACAAAATTTATCTATTGATCTTAAAGAAAATGAAAATGAGTTGTTTAATGTTAAAATAAAACAAAAAGTAATCGTTGCCCCATTAAGGGACTTTATCCAAGAATGGTTCAAAAACTCAATCGCTGAGATCTCCAAAATACCAATGGAGGTAATTATGATCGGTAATCAAACCAAAACCAACAAGAGTATAAAATAAACAACAAGAAGCAAATGAAGAGGAGAGATACCATCATAGTAATTCCATGTTGATCACACGCTTCTTTCATTATCAATTTTCATCCAATTCTTCTTCTTCTTTAAATAGAAAAGTATAACTGAATCATGGTAACTTTCTCTTTATCTTCTTTCCATATTCCGCTGTTCAACATCCACCCACTTTCTTCCTTCTATGTTCTATCTTCTTGTATATGTTTTATTTATGGTCTGTGCGAGCCCCAATCCTAGTCCTATGGACAAACGCCTTTAATTTCAAAGAATTGTAACATACATTATTAATTTTGAGAAATCCCAGAGAACTAATCTGGTATCAATTTTGTCTGTATTTTATAACTCTAAGTTTTGAGTATAAAGTATTTGAAATTGATCCATCATAATATTATTTTGAGCTGTATAAACAATTACTCTATAAAAGTTCTCTTATGCATATGAACCATCTTCTTTTATTTTGATGTGATAAAAAATATTTATTTTCACTATGATGGATGTGAGAAAATTTTGTTTATTTTCTGTAATGTGTGATGTGTGAGATTCCTAGTCCATTTCTCAGGAATGCTCTTTTATAAATCCTTTTTACTTTTCAACATTTTTTATCGTTCTTTGAGCATAAAAGATTGGACTATCTTAAGGTCTTATATTATTTCTTGATCCGAAGTTATTAAGAATATCATAAGCCAAAGAGGAGTACCACCTCTATAAAAATGAAGGAGGATTCATATCTTCATGAGGTTTCTATTTCAGACCTTGATGGATTCAAGCATAAAAAAACTCTATATTTTCGATATTTGTGTCCAACTCCATGTCCTCAAGGGAATTATCATCATCAGGTACATGATCTTTTAATTCCTGTTGATTTACCCGTATTTTTCTTTTAAATAAATTTACTGACTTAATGAGAAATGTGACCTCAAAACGAG
>SNQJ01S0226291.1:0-14622 GCA_010110895.2 Picea sitchensis | reverse complement strand
CCTCATTGTAATCATCTTCTTGCGAATGCGAGTAGCCGTCACATCTCTTCTCAGAGATAAGCTGCCACCATTCTAGCGAGTCTTTCACTCTGTATTTTTACAGTCTCTGTACATTTCTTTCATTAATGGAAATCATGTATTACTGTATCTCTATGTTTATGGTTGCATCTATGATATATTTCTGTTATATTATTGGATATACGTGATATCTCTGTGCATTTCTTTATTATATCTCCACTCTCATTTCGTGCCAAAAATAATCCAGATCAATATGAGAACACTCCAACGAATTCAACCTCAACTACTAGGCGAATTATAATATGAACCTGCAAGTCCATGAAACTCATCGACGGTTCCTTCTCAAACATACAAACAATCTCAGCTATCTCTTGATGCCACCGTGGAATGCTATCCATATCAATATCCTTTGATGTTATCCAACATACAAATGTAGATAATTTAGATATGGCACATGGTAGATCCTAGAGGAAGTCATGGTTCACACACACATGAGCATAGGATAATGACACTACAAAGTAAACACATAAAAAAAAATTATGTTTTATCCCATGGAATGAATTTATAAAACAAATAATAAAATCATGTTTTTGAAATACGTATTCTTAGAAGGTTCAAATTGATGCATCCCTCCTAACCCGCAGGTCAGAAGTCCACGTACACAGAATCGTTCTTCTTACACTGGCCTGAAGATCTCTTGACAATTGGCTCTTCTATTTCCCTTTCGGGAAAATCTTTACCCACAACAAAACCTCGTGGAATTCCCCCTTCACGTTTTAAGAGATCGGACTTCGCGATTCCGCGAATCCTGTGGTCAAGTGTCTTGTCTCTCAGACCCCTGAAACTTGAAGTTATGACACTTGGCCTTTTCCCTCTCTATATCGCCTTTCTCCTTATCATGATTTCGGGAGTTGCGATTTCATGCAACTCGTCCCCTCGATTCCCGAAAACTGAATTACCAAAACTCCGATGCGCTCGCAAGGTTGACTTTTCAACAGCTCTTCATTCCATCACGATTTCGGACTTCCTGAATCATAATGCAAGGATTTTGGGACTTCAACTCACAAAACCCCAAAATGGTCAACGAGATTGACTTCTGTGTCGATAGTGCACCACCTGTCTTCCCTGCTGCCTTCTGTGGCCCACACAATCCTTTTGCCCCTTCGGAACTTCGCACTTCACGATTTCGTGAGTCCTGATGCAAAGATCTCGAGACTTAACTCACGAAATCCTGAAATGGAATTCCATGGTTAAATCCAACGGACCCTGTTGTCTTGAATCTATGGATCTGTCTCTCCTGAGCTTGAACCTTTGAAAACACTCCTTGTAACTCCCCTGCTCCTTCGTGAGATTTGACAGCTCGTGGGATTTCGCAAATTCTCCACGGAGAATTTCGTCCGTCTGTTTTTCTTCCTTCTCAAGGACGTCTGCAACTTTTTACCAAAGTGTTTTTCAACGGTACTTAACCGCTTACGACAAAAACATGTGATGCCTTCTCAATGCTCCAATGCACAAACTTCCTATGCTTCTCTTTGACAATTTTGAAGGCTTTATCCTTCCTGAGCTTTCTCCAACTTCGAGTCTTAAAGAAGACTCCTGCACGCACTCCTTGTGGAAAATTCCTCAATTACTCCAAGGAATTAACGTCCTTCGACTTTGCGCACTCCCTGCAGCAACAGTTTCCCAAAACCTTCTTAGGTTCGCAAACTCTGAGACTTTACTCGGCCCGTGCACTCCTTGCATGGATCCTGTGCCTCAACTTGCACTTTTGAGGAAATGAGAACAAAATCTATTCCATCTGAGCTTTCAGAGACAAACCTCTGAACCCTTTGTCAATGCACTCCTTGCAGACAATTCAACTGCAGTCCTTGTAGGAACTCATACTTAGGTAGAGAAACAATTGAAACTCATTTTCCCTACTCTCTCTCAGACTTCAAACACAAAGTATGAAATCATATACACAACATATAAAGCAAATGTATAACATAAAATAAACATCCATAAACATGGCATTCAACATGCATACACAGGGAGTATCACAACACCATAAATCTGAGTCAAAGCTCTTTGCATTCATTTAGATCTCTGTACATGGGTGTTTTTGACTACAGCTCTCTGCTCTCTTCTCTATGCTCTTGCTAATGTTACAATAATACAAATGAGGGTGTCTATATCCGTTTTTCCTCTGGTTCCTAAAACTGCCTAATCTAGGAATTCAATTCTACCTACTTACATTCAATAACATAAATGCCTCCACCCAATACAGATGAGAGCAAGATGCTCAAGGTTTGTTTACAACATGGAAGTATGCCCTCCCTTAATTGTTTAATTTATGTTTGGCGTATTCACTTAAAAAACATTCAAATAATTTTATCATATGCCAAAATGCGTTGGCGCTTGCCCCACGCTCGCTTGACGCTGGCGATGCTCTTGCATCACAAATGGTCATGTGATTTTAACCCTGACAAATGGTCTTCCACAATGAATTTGTGTCATAGTGAACACCCATATAAAGAAGTCACCTTCACACCCGATATAACTTCCTTTTCCAAAAAAAGATCAACTTTCTTCAATATCCATGAGACATCACCCTCATTGAAAGACCAAGAGGGACCAACCTCTCCTCTACTTTCTTTTCTTGGCCAATGTTTCTTTTTACTTTTTGAAGAAATAAGATCTCTCCTAACAACCAATGTGTCACTTTATTTTGATGGTATGCACCTCCATAAAGAAGATGAAACAGTTTTAAATATATGCATGAGATCTAGTAAGCGGGCAATCTTAAGATGCTCCCAATATGGGAGCTCATAAAAGATACATTTCCTTTCCATCCCAATGGGAAATTTCTCAACATAGGTGTCTAAGAATTATGGATCATCGAACATAGGCCCCCCATTTGAATCGAACATTTATGTAATCCCCTTCTCTTTCACTCTCCCATATGCAGGCCTCTCGGTTCTCTTTGGTTTAACATTAAAAGAGGATGTTTCTCTTCTGTAAGGGTGTTGTTTTAGGAGGAATACTCTGGAGAAGTCATACATTGGATTTCATAGGTGGTTGGGCCACCAAGCCTTCAGAGAAGGTCCACAACATTTACATCGATGATAGCATTTTGTTACAAGACCTGCAAAATTATTAATGTATACAGAGAATGTTAGTATTGAAGATCATAATAATCACAACAAATTAAATATGCCAAAAAATATTTTTACATATATAAACAAATCAATAAAATTGTATTTTACCATAGCAAACTCCCAATCCTAGATAATCATCTGTGGTGTAAGCACATATGCCATACAACGTAAAACTCCTCTCTATTGCGATGGGTCTTGATACATCATATACATGTATCCCTTCCCATAATTCCTTCAATTCATCTACCAATGGTTGTAGGTAGACATCCGTATTATTCACTTGTCTTGTACCAAGGACTATAAGAGCCAACATAAGATGTTCATTCTTTATGGACAACCATGGGGTGATATTGTTATTGATCACTACTACAGGCCAAACAAAATAGTTGGTGTTTTGGAGGAAATATGGGTTGACTCCATCCATGGATATGATGATTCATAGACTTCGTACTTCATCCTTGAATGTTTTGGGCCAGGTATCCTCTATATGCTTCATGGATATTGAATATGTTAGGATTCACATAACTCCAGACTCACTTTTGTGTGAGGCATGCCATCCCTACAACATAGCTAATTCTTTGCAATAAAAGAGCCTTTGAATCCTTGGGATTATAGACATGTGCCTCAATATATTATTAGGAGGACCATGTGATTTACTCTTTTTATTTGATTTATTATATCTGTCATGCTCACATTTCATACATATCTCTTTGTTTGCATATTCTCCTGTATATAGAATACAATCATTCAGACATGCATGATAGAATATGTACTCAACGCCCAATATTTTCAACATCTTATTTGCCTCTTTTCAACTACCGGGCAAGAAATTATCACTCGGAAGAACCTTATCTTTGAATAACATGCAGTTAGTGGGAAATAGAAATGTACAATGCCATTTAAAGTTCATAAAATTGATCGTTTTTAATGTTGATTGTGTGACAATATTTCTCAAATTACAAGGGACTTAATGATGGTTAGTTACCTCAATATTGTCGAGAAACATGCATTTGAAATGCCAAACTTTTCTTTCAAGTTGTACAGTAACATTGTTGTCCCCAATTGGGTAGACTTTGACTGGCTGGGTCCAAAGAGAGTGGTAGTGGAAGAGGATTTCAGAATTACGAATAAGGTATCAGTGATATGAGCATCATCCCCTCACTCATCGTTATGGAATGCATCTAACAACATGTCTCCATGGAAGTTGCATATTGTAAATAATCATCCATACCAACCTCTATTTCATTGACTCCATTTCCAACTTGTGAAGAAGTATTATTGTTGTAGTCATTCCTAATTGGTGAATCTAGACGTAGTGGGAATTGAATAGGTAGTTGTTTCAACCATTCTTGGTATGCTTCCTCTTCGAGTTGTGATCTTATTGCATCCTTATCTCTATTTGAAATTGTAGTGGGGTGCAATAGAAGATGATAGGTAGGTCGTTCATCATCATAATCCTAATTTCAAAAATATTGAACATTAGTACATCGATGATATTAGTAAGCACAATGCAATTAGTTTGTTCAAATTACATTATACCCAACATTAATTATTACCATCGTTGACCCAAGATTGCGGATGGAAGATGACATGTTACTATTGACAACATAAAGAGGTTATTCATTTTCATCTATCAACTACTTACGATATGTTGTTCCTCGTAAGAGATTTCAACGTTTTTGAATTGGTGGAACATTATCTGCATCTAAATTCGATTCTGAATCAGGATCCTACAAATTTGGATACATTTTTATTCAAATTAACAAGGATAAAAAAATTAAATTCAATTAGAAAATCAAAATATAAATAAAATATGAACTTACTGGAGATGGAAAGGGAGAACTCTGCGATGGAATTTGAGCAATATGGAACAAGATAGAATTTGAAGAATTGGCCATTTGATATTATAAGCTTTTCTCCCCGCATTTGAGCAAAATCAACAATAATTTTTTAAGAATAAGGAGACTTTAAGTGAAAAATGTATACTATGGAGTACTGCAAGTCATGCGGATGCATCTTAAAAAATAAATTAAGATGAATATACTAGTTTGTGTGCAAATAAAATTTCAGACAACTTTGAAAGCATAACAATGTACTTATTTGAACAATACACATCGATGCGTTTATAAACATATAAAGCATCGAGGTGTTTATTTATGAGTCACACTGGTTCATAAATAAATAAAAACAAATTATCTGATATCGGTGCTCCAAAAATTTTAAGTGCACCGGTGCATTGTATACAAAAACATATCGGTGCGTTATATTAATAGACACACCGAGGTTTCAAAAAACTTTAAAAAAAGCGCGACTTTGTTTTTTTACAATTGAAAAATGAGCAGGAATTTAAAATCTAATTTCATAAAGTCATTTAAATAGTAAAAATCTATTCACTGTTTCATTATTATACCAAAATTTACAATGGATATATTTGCAAGAGAGGCATACTAGAGAGCACTGTGGAGCAACAAAATAATTTGGAACAACATTATTATTCAGAAGATCAGAATTTGAAGGTTATGGTGATTCATTTAAAACCCTTTTCATAAAATATTTCCTAGGTATTAAGCTATTCAATATTTAATTATTTTGCCAAAATTTACAGGGGAGAGATTTGCAAGAGAGACATACAGGGGAGCACTATGGAGAAATAGATCAATAATTTGGAACATGAGACTTATTCTGAAGATCAAAATTTGAAGGGTATGGTGATTCATTCAAAACCCTTTTGGAGAAATAAAATTATTCAGAAAATCATAATTTGAATGGTTTTGTGATTCACTCAAAACCCTGCATAGTAAAAATTTTAAATTTTACTGTTGATTTTAATAATAATTTTTTTTACAATTTGCATCTCTATTTAGATTTAATTAAAATTTAGAAAAAAATGAAAAAAATCATACTTGCCTTAAACCCTTGCTTCTTCTTGCATATGTGACTGCAAAATTTCACCTTAGAGTTTAACTCCCTTTATCACTTCATAATTACATCTTTTCATTTTAGGCATTTTAGATTTAATGGGTTTATGTTTCCATATAAAAGGCATTTAACATGTGATGCATCAGATCCAAACCATCTCGCCCCTATCACGTTTTTTTTTAAAACTATTTCAGGTAATCAATGTGCCTAATTGAATCTAATGCATCGGTGCGCTTTCAGATAAAACACATCGGTAATGTTGCAACATAATTAAAAAAATTCGTTCATCGATGTGCAATTTTATTAGTTCATGGTATTTTTTTATTTTTCGTTTTTTTTTTTTTTTCTATTGGAGTGGTGTTGATAACGATACATATCACACTGTTGTAATTTATAGTTTAAAAAAAATCTAGTTTTGATATCGGTGTGTTTCATATATGGAACACACCAATGCATTTATATTATGAAGCGCACCGAAAACTTTTTATTTTTGCAGAAAATTATGTGATTTATTTATAAAATATATTTAATAGCTTGTGTATTGAATGGTACATGATATCTATTGATAAAAAAATGTGTGAGAATAGTTCAATTAACAAAAATTCTGATCGACACAATGATAACACATCCAAAAAGGCAAAAAAGGCAAGTTCTTTGTAAATTCTATACAAAATTAATATGTTAAAAAGACAAATTCATTGTAAATTATATACAAAATTAACATGTTTGAACTATATGTAAGTTTAACTAATATGTATTGTTTAGAGTGTGTCATGGAGAGCCATAAAATGAGGAAGGTCGATAAGATTCTTTGTGATCTAAGTGTAGAAGAGCGTAAAAGCTTGATGAAAAAATTTCAGAAGGAAGAATCAGGGAAATGAAAAAGTTCTATTTAATATGAGTTCTTTTTTGAATTTTCATTAATAATATACTTGAAAATATTAGATAACATGTTTCAAACAATCTATTAATTCACATATGTTTAATGTTCTACAAGGACCAACAACGAAGGAATGGAATGCCATCCTAAGAAAATAAAAATTATAGAAGATGTAAATGATGATGAATTGGTCCTTAGCTCATATGGAGTGGTGTTGGAGGTTAATGAAAGGGGGATTTTTTTTACAAAACTATGAGGGATATAATGGAATGAACGTATAGACGTACTTTCCACTTGCAATACATAAATTAATCCAATGATTCCAAGAACCAGGTTATAATAATCTCTTCCATACATAACACCGGTAATAAACATGACGAACAAGTGATCTTTTTTTTTCTTCATTCAATAAAAACATCACATCTAGGTTAATATTCGTTATCATCAATTCCTTAAAATTCTAACATGTGTAAACAATAGAAAATAACATAGGAAGGAAACAATAGTAACAATGTCTAACTATTTATGAACATGAAGATTTCTAAATCCCAATTCATACTATTTATGAACCAAGATGTAAGGTCCCTTCTATATAGTTGATCAACTTTTACAAGAATGCAACATGTAAATAATTGCTTACTTCTAACTTTAAAATTTCAATAAAATGACTATTTGGTAACACCAATCAGTTTAGTTTAGCATCCAACTTGTTCAATTACAATCAAAACTGAGAAATTACTTAACTGTATAACACTGAATTTCTCAAGGATACTGTCGATAAAGTAAAAAGTTTAAGGATAAACAATTCTTTACAAAAAAAAATGGAACATGGACATTATAAATTATTAAGTTCAAGCGCAGATCGTCGATTTACTTATCAAGTGACACACATTTGCTAGATAGGTGAGCGAAGGATAACCAACTAGATCAACCATTGCTCTCCTATTTATGGAAGTAGAGTAGGGGATAACTCTAGATATATGATTATTTTATACATATATTTATAATCAACCAAAATGGTTTTTAATTATTCCTTACATATATAATTTGAATATAAAGAAATCTAAATAGTCAATTTAATTCGAGGCAAATATAATGACTGTCAAAAGATCTATAACTTTGAATATAAGATGTTATTAGATTAGAAACAAATTCCCCTAAATCATAAGGGACAACACATTATTTTAATGTAATGACGAGCGAAGACCTAAATCACAAGTTTTAACAAGAGGACTCTTTAACGAAGGATGAGGGCAACATATGTTCACCCCAAAAAATTTCTCGATTCAACTAAAATTTAGAGTATGTCCCTGTTCAACAAAAGTTGAATACTACACACTCTTCTATCCCGCGTAAATTAAAGAGCACTTAAAAAGCGATTTAAATGAGGGACAAGTGGTCACCACACGATTATGGATGACATGTAAACTAAAACTATTTCAAACAATGGACACACTAAAATTAAGGAATTAAGGAATAGAATAACAATGGACACACTAAAATTTATGAGTTATAAAACTAATTTTGTGAAGTAAATAAGGTAAAGTTTTAATGATATTATCGTGGTTGGTAAAGAATGATTCTTAGCCTACGACAATGTAACAATTATCTTCTTATATGAACAATCTATTATCCACAAGATGATTCATATTTAAAAGAATTCTAGAACAATCTAGAATCAATATTAACCATCGGATACAAGTTCAGGAAATGAACACAGCTAGAAATGACAGAATAACAATGACAAGTTAAGTATCGTAAGCCATGATTGATGAATTTAAAATAGAGTTTAGAGTAAATTTTGTATTTATTTGGAAATTATAATTCAAGAGATCCCTATACCAGAAATAGGTGCTAGATCACAATATTTGTTAATACAATAGCCATCACATAACCAATCTAACTATAGTAACAATTGGGAACAACAATCATTACATACATTATAAAATATGAATCCATACTCGAAACTATTTTTTGTACAATGTGAATTCCTTAAACAATTAGCTGAAATATCAAATATCGTAACCAAAAGGTAGAGCTATGTGATGTCGATATTCAACTAGAGATGATCCGGATTTATGAGCGGAACAAAACGAAACCACAGATTTATAATATTAACATAGAGACATAGTGAACAATAACAAAGATACAATAAAACTTGGCTTCTATTAAATAAGAAATATGCTGAAAACTATAAAATGTAGACTGAAAACAAGCTTGCTAGAATGGTGGCAACTTATCTCTGAGAAGATATATGACGACTATGCTCATTAACAAGAAGATGAGTACAATGAGGCTCTAAAGGAATTTTTACAATAAACATGAATTCCAAAACCCTAGACATCCAAAAACCTATCCCTAGGAGATGAAGCGTCAAAAGTCATGTGGGCCCCATTGGGGTAAGTTAGTACATCAACTTCCTGGGGTCGTAACATTTGCATACGATCTTCGTTTAAGGTACACGGTAGCTCATTGGAAAGGTATTGAAGAGGATATTAATTTAGGGGGATCAATCAAATCCTTCAAATATCATTGAGGTTCCTGGTCGTAAAAAAACGTCGTTTATGCCCTCAAAATGGCCCCGAAAGTTCAGGAATCGAAAAACTGCTAAAAATAGTAAGTTTCCAAAAAAATGTTTTGAGCTAGTTGGACAAGGTGGGTGGCCATCGAGATCCTCCTGGATCAATACTCCCCCCTTAGGAAGAAATGGTCTTCATTGCATTGAGTTCCCCCATCAGATGAGGAAATTTATGCCAAATTTGGCCCCGGGTGAGCCACTTGCCCTGGTGGAGGAGTTGCCCTACTTTGACAACCGGATAAAGATGGATCCTTTGCTAGCAAGTTCCCTTGACTTGTATGTCCATGATATGATCAGTGGATGCATGTTCCATGCAGTCAGGGTTGATCTCTGTCGGTGTCAACTGTTTTGCTATCTCTGAGGTGTCCAATAATGGTGGAAAATAAGGTCGAAGGAGGTCCACATTGAATACTAGGTGCAAGCCAAGGAATGGGGGAAGGTTGAGCTCAAAATCATTGTCACCCATAGCCTTGGTGATGGTGTAGGGTCCATAACGGAGTGGAAAATACTTCCAATGAGGCCTTGTAAGGCCTTCTTTTTGCAAGTGCAACCAAACTTTGTCTCCCACCTGAAACTGTTGTGGCACCCGGTGTTGATCATGGCGATGCTTGTACTTTTCATTGGAATTCTGTAAAATATCTTGAACCTATTTCCAAATGTGCTGGATCCTCTCAATGAATCGGGTGTCTTTGTAAGCTCCAGTTGGATCATGTGATGAGTCTTCCTAGGTGGCCACAAGGGGTAGTGCAATATCCATGGAACCCAATGGTTGAAATCGAAACCCCACTTGAAAGGTTTATGGCCAGTTGAGTTATGTATGGATATGTTGTAGATGTGCTGAACATAGGGAAGAATCTCATCCTAGGTGCGAGGGTTCTTGGAATTGTACATGCGCAGGATGTGAACGATCATCTGGTTGACGGCCTTGGTTTGGCCATTCATCTGGGGGTGGAAGGCAGTGGACTTGGTGAGCTTGGTGTCCAATAGTGACCAAAGGCTTGACCAGAATGTGCTGAGGAACCGACTATCCCGATCTGATATAATGGTTTGTGGGATCCCAAAGTGTACCCACACTCGTTCAAAGAAAAGCTTGGCAGTGGTCTCTGCTATGATGTTCTTCTTGCAGGCAGACATAATCGCCATCTTGGAAAAGTGATCATCAATCATAAAAACACAGTCATTTCCCCGCTTGGTGGATGAAAGTCCTGACATGTAGTCCATTGAGATGGATTCGTAGGGACTTTCAGGAGTAGGCAGAGGCGTGTACATGCCTTGTTTCTTAATGGTTGGTTTGGAAATAGCGCAAGAAGTGCAGGACCAGATATACTTGTTGACATCCTATCAAAGTTTCAGCCAATAGAAATTTCACTACAAAAATGCCACTGTATTTTTTACGCTGAAGTGTCCTGCCACCTAAATGTAGTGAGCTTCCCAAATTAGCTTCACTCTCTCTCTTGATGGAATGTATAGATGGCCCAGATAGCACAACAACCCATCCTGAAGATGGAAATTGGTGACAGTTGTGTTTGCGCCCAACATCTAGTAGGTGTTGGTGAAGTCAAGATCTATCTCATAGAGGTGGGGCCATCCGGAGGTCTTGTGGCTGCAAGAATAGAACACTGTGGTGAGTGTTGTGACTAGAGGTCGGCTGAGGAAATCAATGAATCGGTTGGTACTTCCTACTTTATACTTGATGTTGAGGTGGAACTGCTGCAAATATGTGGACCACTTCTAATGGCGGTAATTATTTAAATTTCCTTGTGTCTACATGAACTGCAACAACTTATGATTAGTGTGGATGACTATCTCTTTCCCGAGAATATAATGCCTCCACTGGCGATAGGCTTGCACAATGGAGTACATTTATTTTTCATAAGTCGGGTACTTACGAATGACATCTGATAGTGTATCACTATGATAGGCCATGGGGTGGTCGTGCTGAGTGATGACTGCACCCATAGCATGGTCTGAAGCATCTATCCCGATCTCAAAGGGCTATTACAGGTCAGGTAATGAAAGAACTAGGGTGGAGCACAAGCGCTTCTTTAGATCATCAAACTCTTTCTGTTGGGACATGGCCCACAAATTTTTTTCCTTACCACCACCTTTGGTTATTTGGATGAGGGCCCATGCAATATGGGAGAATCCCAACATGAACCTTCGATAGAAATTGGCAAGGCCTAAGAAGCTACAAAGCTTAATGAGGGTGGTTAGGGATGGCCAGTCAAGGATGACTTGGATCTTGGATGGATCAACATGCACACCATGTGAATCAATAATGTAGTGTAGGTACTAGACCCTGTCCATGACGAAGGAACATTTTTTCAAGTTGGCATATAGCTTGTGTTGTTGCAGAGTGTGCAGAACCTGCTGAATATGCTGCAAGTGTTCTGCCCAAGTCTTGTTATAGATGAGGATGTCATCCAGATACACCACCACAAAATAATTAGTGAAAGGTCACAATATATCATCAATCATCCTCATGAAAGTTGTTGGGGAATTTGTCAAACAAAAGGGCACAACCAACCATTCAAAAAGACCTCTTTTGACTTGAAGTTAGTTTTCCATACATATGTCGGTTCTAGTGGGACTTGATGGTAGCTTGAATTCATATCAATCTTACTGAATTATTTGCCCCCCTTGAGCTGATCAAAGAGATCATTGATTAATGGAATTGGATACTGGTTCTTGATTGTGATTTTATTTAGGGCCTAGTAATCAATGCATTGTCACCAAGTCCTGTCTTTCTTCTACACTAGCACGATTGGGATTCCACAAGGAGATGATATGGGTCAGATGTGCCCCTTGTGGAGAATTTCTTGGATCTGATGCTTGATCTCCTCATTTTCTAGTAGAGAGAGGCGATAGACTGACCCATTGGGTAGTGGTGCATCGGGGGTCAGATCAATCGGATGCTTGACTTGACATTGCATAGGTACCCCAATAGGTGATGAGAATATGTCTTTGTATTCTTCCACGACCTTATCCACTTTCTTCTACTACATGGAGAGGTCGGTCGTGGAGGCCATGGATGTGGCTACAAAATTTCACTCACTCTGAGAGAGAATCACAAAGAAGACAAAATTCCTGGTCTGAGAAATGACCTTCCTGCATTTCTTGGTAGAGATCAAGGAAATAACACTAGATGGGACTACCTCGAGTTTCCTATATAATTTCCTGTTCAAAGTATTAATAACACTGCGAGGCTTAGAATCATATACAACATGATGTTTCCATGAATAAGGTTGGCCCAAAAGAACATCAAAAACTTCAAGGGGAGAAACATCACACAATACCTCATCTTTGACTGGCTTGATTCCATACGACATGCGACATTGTTGGTTGAGATGAAGATCGATTCCTTGACTGAGCCATCCGATGGTGTAGGGTTGTGGGTGCAGAGGTTTTGGCAAGGCTAGCTGCTTGATGACCTCTGTCAAGATGAGGTTCTTCTGGCTACCTATGTCAACGATGAAGTGAAACATAGTTCCTCTTACCCACATCTATGAATGAAATAGGCGCTCACCTTCCTCTAGCTCATTAGGTTCACAGGGATGGATCTTGGTGGTAGTAATGGTGGAACTAGGTTCCGTGTCTATGATCTGTTTCCCCTTTTTTTGTTCTAACTCAGATTCAGAACCTGCATATGATTCCGAGGCTTTTACCTCAGCCATCAATGATTGCTTTGAGAAACAATTAACGGTGTTATGCCAGGGGATATTATGGAAGTCACACCACTTCCTAGTATATTTCTTCATCTTTCCATTGTCCTTCTTTTCTTGTGGCTTGGACTGGTTGTCTTGAGGTTGCCCATCTTTGTTCTGTCCTTTGTTTGTGGGTTGGGGTTTCCCTTGCCCTTCTTCTACCCTTTCCCCACCATGGAAATCTTCTTGGGCATGTGAGAGAATGTTTCCTCAAGAGAAACAAGCTTGAGACCCAACTCTCTATACCCCGACAGTATCAGGGACATGTATTAAACAAAACGACAAGGAGAAGACCGCTCTGATACCACTGATCTAAATTTATGAGCGGAACGAAATGAAACCATAGATTTATAATATTAACACAGAGACAGAGTGAACAATAAAAGAGATACAATAAAACTTGGCTTCTATTAAATAATAAATATGCTGAAAACTGTAAAATACAGACTAAAAACAAGCTTGCTAGAATGGTGGGAACATATCTCTGAGAAGAGATGTGACGACTATGCTAATTCGCAAGAAGATAAATATACTGAGGCTTTGAAGATTTTTTTACAATAAACATGAATTAAAAAACCCCAAACATCCAAAAACCAAACGCTAGGAGATGAAGCGCCAAAAGTCATGTGGGCCCTGTTGTGGTAAGTTAGTACATCAACTTCCCTAGGTCGTAACTTTTTCACACGATCTCTGTTTAGGGAGCACGATATCTTCTTGGAAAGGTATTGAAGAGGATCTTCATTTAGGGGGATAAATCAAAGCCTATGGCTGGCATTGAGGTTAGTGTTCATGAAAAATCATTGTTTAGGCCCTCAAAATGGCCCTGGAAGTTCAGGTACTGAAAAATTGCTAAAAATAGTAAGTTGCCAAAAAAACATTTTGAGCCAATTGGACAAGGTGGGTGGAAACCAAGATCCTCCTGGATCAGGAGACGTGTGATACTCCTTTCCTTTTCTTTCAAATCCAATGAATTCTTTTGTACCTCCCATCCAACACTAGGGGTACTCTTCTTCCCCTTGGCCCCCCAAGCCAAAAAGGGGCCACACACAAAAACCAAAAATCTGTAGTACAAAACTTGCCCTCTCAAGGAAGAGCTTCCACTCCATAAATTTTGAACCCAACTCTCACAAGTAAAACTTAGTCAAGAAAATGTTTGGCATCATAAAAATACTAACAAAGGTGGGATCCCCTCTCCCTTACTCTCATTTATTTTATAAAAAATTCCCCCATGACACATGTCCTCATGAACAGTTAAATAATTTTTGATAATTTAATTAAGGTATTATTCACCCATTACAAGTGTCACACTCTCCCCAAGTTTCACAAGTTAATTCCCTTTTTATTTTATTTTATTAGGAATTTTCCCTCACATTCCCCAAAGTGCTC